>VWZS01009934.1:3634709-3833631 GCA_013397075.1 Rhabdornis inornatus
AAAAAACTAAAAAATAAAAAAAAATTCAATTATTAATAATTTTTTAAAAGCCCAGTAGAAAGGAGGAAAAATGGCTATGCATGCATGAGATGTGTGTAGCCTGTGGATGGTCCTCCTGTGCCGCGTGTAACCAGGGATGGTTTAATGAGGAGTGGTGATGAGCAATAGGCTCCTTATTTAAAGAAGCAGTGATCGTAGTAAGGGGAAATAACCGGGTGTAGATATGTACGTTCCTCAGACATCGCCTCTACTACGAGATGTGTTCTTCAACTGCTGTCTCTCAGATTTTTTACGGATGACATGCCAGCTTTTGTCCCCTCTTGTCTGAGGTGCTACATGCGGTCTGCTGTTGCCACTGCTCTTTCTAAGCATTAGTTAATAGTCCTCTCCAGAGGATTTGTACCAGCTGATACATTTACAGTATGAAAACCACAGGGGTATCTAATACAAGCATCTCATTTCCTGCAGGAAACAGAACAGTCATACTGCAGGGCTTTTTTTTATGGTCTAAGCAGAGGGCTTATTTGGCCTCTTAGCTGTGGTCATAAATCTGTTTTCTGTTAGTGTGAAAATACTGATTTGCTTTTTCATTAGCTTCTGTGCCTGTTCTTGTAAAGTTGTGTGGTACAGAGTTTTGGTGCTTATCTTTAAGTGCATTCCAGATTTGGGGTAGTCTTTGCATCTTTATTTATAAAACTGTTTCTGTTTTACTGGATTCCTTCATTCCTCTTGGGGGGTAAGGGGAGGGGAAAATATGAAATACAGTGGACAAAAGGTATGCCAGAGCTGTAGTGCTTTTTTTCAAAAAAATAAATCATGGACTTTGTAATTACCCATAAAATACCAGCTTGTAGGATACTAGTGCAACTGGTAGAAAGGAAGGAGGAAGAAGATGTAATTCATACTCCATGGAATTATTACTAGTAGTAGTAGTGGTGGTAAAATGTCTCTTCTGGTTCTTGAACTCTTACAGTAATTAACTCTTAAAAGTGATTAACTCTTCTTTTTCAATTAAATATTAAATTTTAATGTTTTCTCCTCCTGAAGCATCCGAACGTGTGTTTTGACTAGTATGGCTGCAAGAAGGCAGAGATCCTGTTTGGTGGCCTTTCTCTGGAGAGCATTGTCATTGCTTGAACAAAAGAATTCTAACAAATAGATACTGTGTGTAGTCTATAACATGGGTGGTTGTCATAGTAAACCAGAGCTGTAAACACCTATTCAGAAACAATGCCATTTGAAAAAGAAATCATCACCTTTGGCACCCTAAAAGAAATTCAGCGCTCCTAAGACTCCCTGTGTTTAATTTTGTTTAAAATCCATGTCTTAATAAAAAAAGATTCTCTTCATCTCCCTATTGCTGGGAGGAAATGTTGGATTATTGTTTCAGGCCTTGCAGATCAGGGCCTGACTTAAATGTTTCATTTAGATGTAGGGAGAGCTGCAGGTGCTTTGTATGCTTTTTGAAAGTATTGGAAATGCTGCTGTAAATAGAGGAAATTATTTAGAATGAGGAATGGTTTATTTGTGAGAGAAGAAGTAAAGCAAAATTGCATTGCACAAGGTAATAGGTTTCAGTCTTGAAAGGAGGAAAAGACTTAGAATGTACACAAAGGTCTTTTAGAATAAAGAATATTACCAGCCTGATATTTTATAGCATTTCAGGTTGTAAATAACTGAATCCCTGTCCCTAAGGTCTTCCTGACAGACTGAACCTGAAAAGGGTACCTTTGCTAGAGAGAGGAGGAATACTGTTGTACATCAACATGGAGGAAATGCACAGCAGAGGCGAAATGGTGAATGCAGTGACAGCAGAGCACTGCCACAGAACAAACAAAGTTGAGCAACAGCGTTGGCGTGGGCTTTGTGTTTCTTTTTTTAAACACAAGTTTGTAAATAATAGCCTCATTTTGGCTTGTCCTTGTATATCTTGTACATTTACTAGAGCAAGTTTAGAGGATATTATTGAAATTTTTGAGAAAAATACAGTGTACATTTTAAGGAGCTACTATTAGATATCAGAAGGGTATGCAAATAAATGCACTAATGTAAGAATACTAAGAATCTCTAGAGTCTAAATAAGTAGTATATTAGAAGAGAAGCTTTTAAATGTTTGAAAACGACCTTTCCTCAGAAGCACGCTCACTCTTTTATTATGTCAAATGAAAACAATCAGCTTTGTGATGAGCTGTGCGTAATAAGTTACCAAGATATTCTGAAGTCTCAAAGGCTTTCTGTGGTGTTTATTGGTAAATATTTCTCAAAAAGCCTGTTCTTGCCTGTCACAGCTTCCCCCCAACTGATGTCTTGTGGTGCATGTGATGTTTTGACACTCTCCCCTAACCTACGTTCGGAAGCACTTAATGTGTTTTGTCATAACCAGTGATTGTGAAAGGGAGGGTGTGCAGTAAGTGCTCAAGATCAGCTCTCTGTCTGTGCCTCCCACATAAATAGGTGTCTAAGTATCAGGTGGCTGTGGCTGTGATGCTGAGGCTTTACTGGTGCTCTGGAGTAGTAGCAGACATGGTTTGGGTACATTTGTTTTTCTTCTTCTGAAAGAAGAACCCATAAAATGGAAACTGGCTTTCCACCACAGTTGGCTGCTTCTTGCTTAACATCCACTTTAAAAACACAAGAAATTGATTGATTACTGAATTGATTATTGGGTGCTGTATTATTTGTAGGGGGGTTTATTTCCTTTTCTCTTTATAAGTGAAGTGTTCATCTGTGCAGAATTCTTAGGCTGCTTTTACTAACCCTGAGATGAGGAATTTTTCTTAAAGCATATGTATTTATTGAACATATTTGCAGGACTTGATAACAGTTTTGCAGCTTTGGTTTCTGTCTTGTTTTCTGTTTGATCTTTTTTTCTAGAGAATTGTAGTCACCCTCTTCTGCAAGACTGTTTTAGCTGCTGATTTCCTAGAAACTGTAGAAACATTACAAATCACTTTGTAGAAGCAATTTACATTCTCATTTGCAGTCTCATATTTTAAACTATTTTGTGAGTAAGTGGGGTGAAGGGGAATTGGTTTTAAACAGTGTTAACCATTTTGATATAATTAAGGCTCAAGTAATGTTGAAGTAAGATATAGATTGATTTATTTTTTTTTTCCTAGGTAGCTGTTGTCTTCTAACCTCTGACTCCTATTTTTTTCCATTTACCCTGACTCCTGGTTGCTATCCTAACTTTGGATGACTTTCTCAAGCAGAACACATTCTTTTACACTTCCCTGCTAAATTGAAATGGAAAGTGTTCTTAATAGAAGCTTTTCTGTTCAACAGAAAGTGAAAGTAATGATAGAGATTGATGGAGGGGAAACAGAGATAGTAATTTTCTTCACTTAAAAGGTACTGGATGTACTTATGTAATATTTAAGTACTGACTTGATAGTGAAATTTAGATATGTTTGGTGATGTTCATGTACAAAAGTGTAGAAAACATACCGAAAAATGTAGTTCCTCTGAATTGGTGGAAATCAAACACAAAGATGCCTTGTCAAGCTTGGGAAACTCCTACACAGGAGATACCAGAAAGCTCTGAGGTGTACAACAAAAGTAATGTATTTTTTTCTTTTCCTAACTATGCACCAAATGACTGTTGTCAGAAATGAACTTTTTGTGCAAAGAGAGTTTCTGGTCTGACAGTGGCTTTTAGACTAAAATTGCAGTCTTATGTATGTTCTGCATCAGCAAATCCTTAAGTTCATCATACATCCTCAAGGGAATTTTAAATCTTAAGCCTAATGAATTTTATTTTAAAAATAATTTTAACTTGTGTCAACTCATGCTTTTTGATAAATACCTGAATATAGTTTAGCTTGATGTGGTGATACTTTCCTTGTGTCTGCATAAGGTTGAATGCTTGAGGTGTTTTTCTGTTACGGACCAGAGACGACTCCTTCCCTGGTCCGTAAGGGTAGCTTGGCATATTTGGGATCCTTACTGCCAGCTACTTCTAATATGGACATAATGCACAGATGATTGGTAGGAACAGATATTTTCACGGCTTTGAAATCCCCTGATGCAAATACTGACCAATGTAATAATGCAGAAGGATTTTATAATGCTTAATTCTTTGCATAATTTGCATGTCTTTTCAAAAGCTCTTCTGCTTTTGTTGTAACTTATGGCACCACAGGAAGTGGGATATTTGCTCCTTGCACAGGAGGAAACCTAATAGGCAGAAGTCATCAGGACATTTGGGATCAGTTCTTAAATTTGGGGGAGTTTTAAGTGTCCTGAAAACAACCCCTGACTTACAATACTTAGCTTTTCTTTATCTGTAAATTAAAATTATATTAAGCCCATATTTAGGTATTTTAACTTATTTCCATTCTTTGATTGATTGTGCTTATCTTTAATCACTTGATATTCAAGAAAGAAAATAACTAAATAATTTTTCCCTCTGTTAGGTGTAGTAATACTGGGAGGCTTTAAGTGCTGTGGAAGGGTGGGTTCCGCAGCTGTTAATTAGAACTTTTGGTTACTAGGCAAGTTTTGTGTATCAGTGTGTATTCCATAAATGCTTATTGGAATGCAGTGTCTTAACTAAGAAAACTTTGCAGGTATGTTCTGTCGTTTTAAGGTCCCGTTACCATTGTAACTCTTTGACGACTGAAATGTTGAAGAATATGCAAAACTACTAGGCTGGAATATTTGTTTTCCCTTTCCCTATGCCTTTCGCCCCAACAGTTTAGAAGAAAGACAAATTGAAACATTGTTACCGTGTTTATCCTTTTCCACTGCCCAACCCACACACCCAATTTTTTTTCTTTCCTTTTATCATTTTGACACAGTGCAACTATAAATTTGGGGAAATACTTAATGGTGGGGGTTTTTTGTAGAGTCATGGCTTCCCTCAACTCACTTTTTCGAGTCAGGTACCATTTGAGCTTGTAAAGTTGAATTAAATTTTTTTTTTTTTTTTAGTCCAGCAGTCTGTCCAAGCTGTGGCAGAAACCTGGGCTGCCTTCTGCTTAGCAAGTTTAATTTATTTGATAGTTATACCTGTTCTAGAAACCTTTTGCCTTTGCTGAATGATGTGGAAATGGTTCTTTTCTATGGATTTTTAAAAAGCAGTAGAGAAATGTAATGATGTAAATAAGATAAAAGAGTTGTCCCTTATCCTGAGGTAAAAGGGATAGAATCTTATGAATCTTATGCAGAATCTGGAAGAAATGCAGCCTTGTATCTGGCCTGTGCACATTGTATTTGTGCTTTTTCCAAGAGTGGATGAGCATGTTAAGTACACCGATTAGCATATTTCGTATTATCCCTGTGGCACTGTATGAATGTATGCGTGAAACTCCCATGTCTTGTGATTTGTCTGCATATGAACATTAAATAAAAGTTTAAGAACTCAAAGCCTTGCAGAATAAGCTGTACGAAGAAGGAAATGTGTGCTGTTTGGGACCAGAATAGGTAAAAACTACATAGGATTTATTATTTTCTTTTTCTGTGTTCATGTGCAGAAGTTCAAAAAATCCCAGAAAAAAGCTGCCAATTAATGACTGTAACATAAGACATAACATCAATCACCTGTAGTGGAATATCTTAG
The DNA here is from genome assembly GCA_013397075.1 of Rhabdornis inornatus. Lineage (NCBI taxonomy): Eukaryota > Metazoa > Chordata > Aves > Passeriformes > Rhabdornithidae > Rhabdornis > Rhabdornis inornatus. The sequence goes on from VWZS01009934.1 coordinate 3,640,270, forward strand.
CTGATAAGATCTCTTTGAAGTAAAACTTGAATTGCGTCCTTAGAATCTGGTATTTTGTGTTTGTTTGGTTTTAAACTTAAGTTTGAAGAATTATAAATTCCACTTATATTTAAGGTAATGTTAGGTTTCAAGAATAATAAATTTGTCCTTCTGAAAATACCGTTACTACAGTAAGTCAGATCCAGGTAGAATTGTAAATTCTATGCTGTTATCTTTATTTTAGAGAAGAATTTACATCATCTGGGAAGAACATGCAGTTTGCAGCTTAAAGCTATTTAAAAGTAGAAGGGATTTTTTCCCCCAAGTATTTAAAATAAAAAGAAACAAAAATTGAAAAGTTTGGCACTTTTTCTATGGTAGACAATACACTTTTAACAGTTTCTTTTAGGAGGACTTCATTCCTTTAAGGGGCAAAAAGGAAGTTTTTCTCAGCAGTCAATTCAAGCAAATTATTTAGTTGGTCTTCAGAAAATGAGACCATTCCTCTTGTGATTTCGGTTAGTGCATGCAATGGAGATAAGTAGCAGGCTGAAAAACATCTGTAATAAAAACACAACAATAAATTGAGTCCTCATTCTTTATGGGTATCGTTTCCTTAGCCCCCAGCCTCTCTTTTTTAATTTGAAAATCCATACTTTTTGATACATGTAATATATGCTGTGTTTAATTGTCATCTGTGGATTAAAATGGATTAGGAAGAGTTGTATTTTTCCATCATGAAGAATGAAGGCTACATTAACCTGCCAAAAGTGTGGGTGAACACAGATAGATCTTTAGTATTGTATGCAAGTGTAATTTGTATTAAGCAACTTAATCTTTTATTGAAAACTGTTGTGAATGTTGCTGAGACATTGCCAACTCTGCAACTCTTTGAACTACAGGGAATTAATCGTTCTGTATCTTGGAGCAAATGTGGAATGCACTTCATGGTGTTAGGCAGTGCCTTCTTCAGAATCATCTCTATTTTCCCCAATGCCTCACATGTGTAGGATGAAACTACAACAAAAGCAAGTTGGTTTTTTTTCCTTAAGTGAAAGCACTATTTCCAGGTACATGTTTGAATTAATTTTTTATGTTGATTGTAGAATCATTTTCTATTCCAAATGATATTTTTTCAGATAGAGGTCCACACATTTGTCTGTGTGTGCGCACACGTTTGTGTGCACACACACGGCCACTGAAGTTCTTGTTAAATGCAGAAGATTGCTCTGAGGAGTCCAGGTGAGATAAACCAACTTTCAAGAATATGTGCTTGGATTATGTCCTGGCATATCTCATAGCCTTAAATCTTCAAAAGCACAGGGCAAGTGTAATGGATTCTGTAACAAGATTGCTTTTTTTCATCCTTTGACTCACTGGATGTCTGAATTACAAAACAGACTTATGGTGTTATCTTCTGCCTGTTCTGCGCTTCCTGTATTTGTCTAATTCACTGTCTAGCAGAGATAGGAACATGATATTAAGCACTTCTAATGTGTCAGCCTTTGCTAAGATGTATTTATTTTTTAATATTCTTTTATAAACCATAGACCTAAAATGCAGAAGAATGTAATAATTTATATAAAGGATATACACAGAATTAACTACTCTATAATCCGAAAATATATGATTAAAGAGTTTGGGAGAGGTTTTGGTTTTTGGGGGTTTTTCTAAGGTTTTGGTAGGATTTGGTTTGCTTTTTTTTTTAAATCTAATTTTTAAATAGGCAAAAGGACTCTGTAAGTGGCAAGATGCTGTGGAAGGTATTTACATCTCATAATATGTCTGCTTTAATTTAATTTAGTAATTTCATCATCAAATACTAAAAACTTAATAAATTTAAAAATTCCTTGATGTGTATGAGACATTCTTTGCTTCAGCTATTCTTAAGAACCTCACAGTACCTTGTAAGTCTGGTACTGTTATGTGTGATTTGTCTGGTACTGTGTGTAAGTCTGGTACTGTTACTGTGTGATGCTGTGCAACCTAGTCATGTATAAACAATGATGAAAATGGCATGAAGGACAGGCTTTAACTTTAGAGGACTTTCAGATCCTTTTATTCATTGGGTCTGCTGACTTGTGAGCATTGCTGTAGGCAGAAGAGTAGCTGTTTAAATGTTTTGCTTTTATCCCTTGAAAATATTTCCATGAATGAAAACAGATGGGGACTACAGGACAACAATTCTGGTTTAGACTGAGTAGTTGATCTTCCTTAGATTTAACATTTTGAAAGAACAGAAATCCCAAATTCTTTAGAGTATTTTCTCACACTTGGATATAAGTGGGGTGGGCTAAGGGGAACAAAAATACCCAACCAGCCAACCCAGAAACTACCCATCTGTCATGTAAATTGCTGGACTGTCCCTGCAAATGAAGTAGCACTGAGAGGGGAACACAAGCTTTTGACACTTAAAGAAAGACTGGATAACAAGCTGTATTTAAATAACTGCTATGCATTGTTCCTTTTGGTAAATACATTTTTCTTCTTAATTTTGGGAATCTTTTTACACTTTCTATGATTCTTCAGTGTTGTAAAGCATTTATTTTGCCTTAATGGAAGACCAATAGAGAAACACTAGAGTTGAGTTTGATGTCGTGCTTCCTGACATCTTGCTTCTAGATCAGGAGCCATAGCAGTCCCTTTTCCTTGAAGTTCCTTGTGCATTCCGAGTGCAAAAATCTGTTATTCCAAATTTTATTGCTGCTCCCTCAGGTTTTCTTATTCTACTCAGTGTGACATCTGGGCCTATGAGCCTGTTTGTTCAGTAGTGTCTTTCCAACTTGGTTACTATTAAAACAGTACAGTTGGTGTCTTGTTCATTTTAGAGTTTGAGGTCTTTTAAATGGAGAAACTACAATAATATTTTAGGGGGCTACATATTCATGCCAAGGGCCTTCTACTTCTTAACTCTCTGTATAGAGGTGAAAATGTTTGCTCAGCAGAGCTGGGGGGGAAAAGAACAAAAAACTGCCTGCAGTGGTGTTTGGGTGTCAGGGGATCCTGGCTCCAGGTGTATGTCAGCTATGTTTTTGAACTACCAGAGGTGGAAGAAAAACTGTTTCATGGAAAAGCTGAAATGGAGAGAGTAGTTTTTTGATACTTGAAGTTGCTCATAATTTAATGCAGAAAGGATCACCTGAAGAGCACTCAACTCCCTATCGACTCCCATTTGGCAGTAGTCCTTATCTAATTAAAGCAGATTCACAGATATGTGATCTATCTGCCAGAGACTGAATTAATGCTTTCTAATATGTCAGGAAAAGCTAAAGCAATGCAGTAAAAGGTCAAACAGCCTTTCAGATATGCTAGAGAGGGATTTGAGGGGTGGGCAGGAAAGATGGGACTATCTTTTCGTGCTACTTCATGCTATCAACAAGTACGACTGCTTGTGCTCCTGGTCCAGCTGTTTCAGAAAAAGCAAATAGGGGCTCTCATGCTCTAAAACAGAATGAGCAGTTGTTCCACATTTGGTCTGATTCCCTATGCAATGCTGAAGAGCAAGCTAATACCTTGTTGTGATCTAGGGGGAGGCCATTCCTCTTAATACCACAGTTTCTCTGGGTTTCTGTGCATTTGTTGCGTGAGCAGTGTCACAGTCTGCCAGGGTTCTGCAGCACCTCCTGTTCTAGTACATGTAGGTTGTGTGCAGGACAAAACAAACCCACAACCTTCTCAAGCTGAAACAGCGTAACATCAGTACATCCTACTGTGCTGACTGCCACTGAAATGTAACCTTTTCTTAATGACAGAATTTCTCTTAATGTAAAGATGGCTAGACAAGTATGGGAGCAAAAGTTTTGTTTTTGTTTTTCTGTTTCTACCCTTACTCTTAAAAGTAAGAACTTCTGCTGTTTTGGGGTTGTTGGTGGGGGCTTTTTTTAATATGTATTCTGTATTCTGATACCCTGATAAAATATAATTAGATAATCTGATAGAGTAATTAGAAACTTGAATTAATTGGCTGTTCACATGATGTGCAAAGAAACGTTGAATTAATCTCTCTTAATCTTGTGTCAGACAAAAATAATTTGAAGATATTGCTGAGTCCCACATAAATAAATAGACAGCATCTTTTGAGTTCAGTCCTTTATTCCCTAACACAGTTCTCTCTCTGAAGTTAGACTGATAAAAACTTTGGTATTGGTAGCTGCTTCATCAGCTTGAGGTAAGCAATCAGACAGTGGAGCAGACTTTAGGAGTTTATGAATAATTAGACTAAAATTCAGAAGTGACTAGTAAGATTTTTCCATTTGACTGTATGTATAACTGAGATAATTTCACTTCCTCGTAGTCTCTGTGCTCTAAGCTCATAAATTGCTGGAATTTTAACATGAATATGACACAATTATTTCATACAAATTGTTCAAGCAGTATTACTGGTTTGAACCCTAGCTCAGAATAGGACACACAGTGTCTGACCCATCCACTTCAGCTTCGACTGGGTTGGAATTCATACTACACTTTCTTCATCTTGTTTTGTATCTGTAACTCATATAGTTATGCCATTCCTTGAAAGAAAACAGTCTGGAATATATTCTTTAAAAGCTAAATGTGCTTATCACCTACTGTTCTTGTCTGACTGCTTTTTCCAGTGTGTAAGAAGTGAGCAGTGCCCATTTTAATAGTGTTTGTATTTCTTTTCTGCAGGAAGCATTGGTTTTATTTTTTTGAATTTGTTTATCTGACAATTCATAATTTATATATATCCAAGTGTTTCTGAAACTGGCCTATAAAAATCTTTTTACTTTGCTTCTGCTGCTTCTGGATGTATGATCTTGCAGTGGCTCATGCAAGAATATTACTTGACTGTACCAGGTTTATCATAGTTGCTGTTCTCCAATGTTGCTGATGGTCCACACTTGAGTCTTTTGATAAGCTAACATTATTCATAGTGGTATCTTTAATCAGTGGGTAAAAGTTTACTGTAAGTAGTTGATGGTTCACACGTCATTCTTGAAACCCATATTTTATCTGATTCCCGATTCACTTAAAGTGTGTTGCATTGTTTGCAGAATAACATCAGGCATACATGTGCTGCTTATTTATAATATCAAATTATATTGACATAAGCCTTCAACTTAATCAACTGTGTTTGCTATCAATATCCCTCAGATATTTTTAATTAGGCAAATAACTTATTACTGATTCATTGGCATTAGACAGTAGATACCAGTCCTGTGCTTGATGGAATGTGATTTTTCTCAAACTGTATGTAATCTAAATAATAGGATCTCATACCTGAAGAAAAAACCCTTGATTTTCTGATGCCTTCAGGTTATCTCATAGAGTAGCAGTAAATGTGATTGACATTCCTTATGCCGTTATCTGTTGTGATTTGTAGGACATGCTCAGATCCTTCTTGTAGAGAGTTGTCCTGTAAATATTAAGAAAAGAACTGTTTAGATCACATTGTGAAGACAGAGGGCAAGAATCTCTGTTTAAAGAATTAATTGTGTTGACACACAGGGCAATTTGCTGTTACTTTAAGGTAACAGAACCTGACTTGATATTTTGGGGTGAATATGGATGTTTTTATTAAACAATTAAGCTGATTAACCACGGCTTGGTCTAGCAGAGTGCAGAAGAGGATGCTGCTATTATGATTTCTTGTAAAACAAATAATTTTTTTACAAGATACATTGGAAACAGCAGTACTTTGCTCAGTCATTTCCATCTCTATTATGTAGTCTGGTTTTAGGGTGTTTGAAACTGTATTGTGTCCTTTTCCTGAAAAAGAAACCAGCTGCTTATTTAAATTGATAGTTTCAACAAGCTGAAAATGGTTTATCAAGATGAAGTACTAGGCCAGTTAAATACTTACTGCTACTACAGACCAGCACAGGAGAAAAAAGACAATCTCATGATGTTGTGTTTTTCTTCTTTTATTTTTTACTGGCTATGGTCCAGAAGTGTGTTCTGTACTGTGTTAGATCTTCCAGGCCGTTGCTTGGACCTTTTATGAAGGCTGTCTTTCAAATCAGCTGACTCTTGTTACTTTTTGCCTTCTTTGTTTATGGCTGAAAAATTACTCACTCAGGTTTTGAAACAATCTTTCCCATAAAGGAGTCCAACTCAAAATATAAAGCTCTTATATTCAAACATTTAGTAAACTAACAATTTGTTTTAGGTCAGGTTTTTGGTGGCATTTTTTTATAGTAGATAGGAAGGGTAACATCTGTAACAAAAACTGCTTACTGCCAGAATTCTTATATGTGATATATGTTGGAAATAAATTCTTACTCTAACCTTTTACAAAAATAAAGGAAGAGTTCTTACCTTCATAGTCCTCTTCTTTATTAATAGGTATTTGTCTGATGAATTAAGTCTCTCTGGACACATTGGGGTAGTCTTGTTTTTAAACTCATCCTAAATGTGCACTGACAATTATCTCAGTTCATAAAATACCTGACCAAGTCTGTCATCCCATCATAGACAGTATGGGTTTTGATTCTGAGGTGTACACATCTTTTTCATCAGATGGCTTGAAAATCTTTCTTGACCCACCTATCCTTGGTTGACAATGTATTTAACATTTCAAAGGGTAGGCCTTCCTCTGTGGGTGTTCTGATAAATGCTCTTACTGGAGACCGGTCTTCTACCATTTTAATTAACTCTCCACACGGGGACCCTTCCTGTGCAGAAAACTTGCATTTTCTTTTAAAAGATTTTCCAGAATAGATTGTGAGCATAAACTGTGGAGGAGGAAAATTTGCTTACAAGTATAGAAGCAGTTGTGTTTCTGATTTTGCTGTAGTATATAAAGATCTGAAATTGTAAGTCAGTGTAATGTGAAAGTATGTAAAACACATGCTTTTACGCTGAAAGCATAGTAAGTCTTGCTGTGACTGCAGGAATCTCAAATGTGAACTTAATTTTGTGGTGTCATCAGTCTGGAATTTACTGCTTAAGTTGGAAGAGGAGCTGAGATCCAGAAGCATGGCAGAAAATTTTACTGAGTGCATGATTTCTCAGTTTGATTACAGCATAAGTCATCAAAAGTGCTTCAGAAGTACTGAGTGGTTTTGTCTTCTACCAACTTCACTTGGAGTCAAATGGTCAGCACTGATGAAGACTTACAAAAGTGTTTTGTTTCATAGTCTGAATGTATCAATTCCTTCAAGAAGAATATTCCTAATTTTTGTTTTAGTGGTCTTTTTGAAACTTTGTCCTTGGCTCAGTCCTTGAATATGTATTTAAGTGATTTTAATAGTTCATTCATTTATGTATTTTGAATTGATTTTATATTTTTTAATTATTTTGAGCCTTAAAACTGAAAATGCAGTATCTTTCATGAAGCCTATAAAATGCAACATGTAACTTCTGGCTCAACAGCAGGGTGCTGAAAAAATTAGGGTAGATTTAAGAACAGATTTATTACAATATTGACAGAAACACTTTTTTGCTTGTCTTCCTAATTTTCCCTTCTGGTCATAAGTATCCAATGGTATTCATGATGGAAAACTTTAAGCTGAGAGGTTAAAACATAATAGAATCAGCTGGATAGTGTCATATAATGAATATCATTAGGAAAACTCAACTATAACGATCAGTAGGGTTTGATTCTAACTGCAGTCAAACTGTCAAATATACATGCAGAAGTTGGGCATTCCATCATGAATTATATCTGTCCAAACTTTGGTACACATGCCTTACTTCACCATGTGTTATGTTGTCTTGGATTAAATGCCTGCTTCCTTTCTGCATTCCTCATAGTATTCTCATTCCTTACAGCATAAATTTTATAGAATAAATAATAGCAAATGTGTGACATGTTGACTGTATGTCATCTTTTCTTTTTTTATGTGGAATAATTCTTGCAATGTATACAGAAGTCTTTAGTGTCTAGCGTGGATTTTTCCAAGGAGTGGACCATTGATATATTTCCTCTTGTTCAGCTAGAAAGTCAAAGTAGAAGTGGATCATGTTCAAATTTACATATAATCTAATTTTCAACTATTAGTTTAGATATCTACAGCCTGGCCTACTTCTAAAATTATTTCGGAGAGCTCTTACAATAAGCTTCTACCTTTGGTGTCCAAATTATGATGTTGATATTTCCTCTAATTTCTAAAAACTGCTTCTCAAATTAAATAATCTTGAGAGTGGAGAAACAGCAATAATGCTGCAGCTGCATGACCTCCTCAGGTGGCTATACATCCAAAATGTGAAAGCCCAGCTGTGAAGAAACTGAACTTTCTGCTATTGTTTTTATCTCCCAATGCCACCGTAATGATCTGGGCCTCTCAGATGCTTGTCAGACAGGTTCCTTGTCTTGACAGCATGAGAATGTCTTCAAGTCTTAAAAGTATACTGTTCTGGCTTTCCTGTGTGCAATCTCCACTTCTAGTCCAGTGAAAAACACTGACTGGTAGCAACTGCTGATATCCTCTCGTCTCACTTCAGATGAGCATGAGAGGCAGTGTAGTGGAGGGTGTCTTGGCAGCAGCATGCCAGGTTGAGGTAACTGCCCCATGTTGCAAGGATTATCAAACTGCATTGCTGGTACAGATTTCTATAACTGAAAAGTCTCCATCTGACCAGCTTTGGGAGCCAGTGGCCAAGCTAAAAATGAGTCCCTTACTGCACCGAGCAAAGGTCTCTTAGCCTAGACAGATGGACAGCCACATTCCTGTGTTGTCCCTGCCTCTTGTTGCATGACAAGAGTGCATGGGAAAAAAATTAGGCAGCAGCTTGTTGTTGCAGTCAGTAATCTGATTTACCTCAAGATGAAGCAGATTCTTAGTTAATGAATTGGAGGTTACCAGGATTTTCTTGTGTGTTCAAGTTCCTGCATCATGCTCATGGCTTAAGTTTACCTTCTCTGGTCATAGAAGTGTTTATGTAGTGGTAAAATTTTTATTACAAAGCTTCTATATAATTATTAGGTCTACCTTTTTTCCTTAAAAAATGTATGTGACTGTAAAAGTAACACTTCGTAAATATTTCTGTGAGCAGTGTAAGTTATTGAACATGTCATCAGTGGCTTGATAACGGTGTAGATTGGAAACCCTATATTCTTTTATTGGAACAAAATGGGATCCAAATCCCATTCAAAATATGATGCTATTTTTATCTTATTACTTTAGATCACACATCTGTTCTGTTCCTCAGTGCATGTCTTCTATCTGTGGTACTATGCCAGAACTAATGAATCCTGTGTGATCTTATCTAAGCTGAGGTCAGCATTGGATAAACCATGTCAGTAATTCAGAAAAAACTGAGTCATGGGATATTGTAACTTCTGGCTATTGCTGGTTGCTCTAAAAAAGCCAGCAGAATTAAAAAGAAAGTTCAATGACTTGTTTACAAATATGGAATAAATTTAGGCAGAATTTGAATCTATCTGAACTATCTGACTATCTGAACAAGATACTGTGTACTCAAAAAGAAGCTGTGATACTCCAAGCTGTCTCCACCTGCATTCCCAGTTACCTACGGATTCAGGTGAGAAGAACAGTGCTGCTGGATATGAAGGGATTTGTGTGTGTGCCCTGCTGTGCAGTGAAGCAAACTTCTCTGTGGAAAAAGAGACATACAGTTCTTGTTTCTCAAAGAAAACTGTAGCACGCGCTTGGCCGAGCCAAATGTCTTCTTATACCAGTTTCATCAATTTATACACCAGTTTCCCCTCTGTTTGCCCTTTACTCACCATTTGTTTTGCACTGAATGAAGCAGGATTCTGTAGCTAAACTGCCATGGCTTATTCCACAGCATGATTAGAACTGTTAATGCTATCTTTGCAATTTGGAGAATTGGGAGTAAACTGGGAAAGAAAACTTTTGGTAATTTGATTATGAAGGTAGCATGGATTTTTAATTTCTTTTTAAACTTGGGAGGTGCATGATGGTTAATTTCAAGATCAGCTCATGAAATACCATATTCTGATGAAACTTCTGTACAAGACACAGGCTGGTCTAGCGTTTTTGTAATGGTAACCATTGGTTTTATTGCAGACTGAAGTAAATTCTCAGCTTCCTAACAGCTCTTTAGTAAAGAGTTGCAACATTCACATGGCTTAGTAGATGTTCTTTATCAGTTTCCACATCTTGCCTATGAATAAGAATATGCAGAAGTCAGCTTTTGTTTATGGTTGTTTAATTCTCAGGCCCGTATATTTTCAGTCATCTTCTGCCAGATGTAATTTAAAAGTTGTGCAGGACGTTCTCCCCACTAATGGTAGGAAATAGGTCCTTTTGGAAGGCCAGGTGGTCTTTAAGAGCACTTTGATGGAGGGAGGTTCACTGGATTGGCACTCATTCATCACACCCTATTACAGTAGATGCAGGTGATGGAACAGGCTGGTTCAGTTTTCATAGATACAGGGATGCGAAGGCAAATGCTGAGGGCCTTATGTTAGACGGTACCTCACTGTAATACTCAAAAGTTGACTGTTAACTCCTTTAAATATTTCTTAAGCTATTTTGTGACATTATATGAGGAAGACTGTGTCTTGCATCTCAAGTCCCAGATAAACCCATTGCCACCAAAACACTAATTGCAAACACTACTGTGAATAGTCTTAGTGGAGGTATATTCTACAGGTTGCATTCAGGCTTTGTAGTTAAACAGTGATAACTGGTTAACTGCAGACATGTCAACAACAACTCTGAAGATATTTGTCAAAGTTTATTACAGCTTGTGATTTACTTTTCTTCAGTTTCCCACTCCCACTCTGCACCCCCTTCCAGTTTACGCCACATTTGGGATGAAATGCATATGTATCCGTGTTGGTGCATGGGTAGCAGATTATTTCCTTCCTGTCTCATGTGTTCTCCAACTTGGCTGTTTTATTGCAAACTCTTTTAAAGAGAATCTTCTCTGGTTGAAGATAGATACTGAAGACACTGAGAGCTTTAAAAACCAGTTTATGTACCCTTCATGTTTTCTACAGCTGCTGTTCCCGAAGCCGTATGGGAAGGAGGGCTGATTAGTGGATATCCTTGACTTAGTGAAAGTGTTTGAATGGTAGCAGTATCCAGTGTTACTCAGGGCTGTAAGTGCCTTACCCATTTCTTGTAAAGCAGTATGTCTCACCAACTTTGTCTTAGGCAAGACTGGTGTTATTTCAAGGTGCATCTGATTCTTCTTTTGCAAGCTGTTCACCTTTTATCTCTTGAGCCTTCCTCCTGTTTTTGGGTTGCCAAATGCATCAGACATAGGTGAAATCACCTTTACTCATCCAGAAGCTTAGTTGCTTTAACAAACAGACCCTCCTGCTGACTGGTGCCTGAGCTGCCCTTCTGATATCCTGATTTTTAACTTCATACAAGTGATGGAATTCACTGAAGGAATTATCCATTCTTTAGAGATAGAGAGATTCCCATCTGTTAAACTTTGTGTTGCAATAAATCTTAGCAAAGATGTGGTAGATGTGATTCTAAAATTACATCACTTTCCAAGGCACATGGCTTTACCCTTCTGTACATACCAGTGTGTTGAGCTTGAGGAAAGCTGAAGTGTTCCCATAGGTTCATCTTCTTTCTTTTTGAGCAATGTGATGTGCACATTTACAGTACTGGTGTGCGTATTAACTGCAGACATCAGTCACTTGAAACTCATTCAAAATGAGCAAATAATAAACTTGCAGGTCTTCGGGTGGGTGTTCCTAACTTCATGAGATCTCCCTAAATAGTTTTCATTAAGTGTGATTTTACCTTGAATTTTGGGATAGAACTGATTCAAACTCATAAAGGGATGCCAAGTTTTGAGAGAAAAAGCAAAGCTGAGAAACCTTTCCATTTTCTGATGCAGAAGGGAGAGGATATTATGACTGATGCATGGATTAGGAAAGTTTAAATACAAATGTTTAAGGGGATGTCCTGTTTCCTAAAATATGTTGGAAAGCAGCAATCTGTCTTGGTATTATGAGTGAATGAATATTGTCATTACAAGTTATTGTCTTCTCAGGGGACCACACATCCTTGACTACTACAATTTTGTGTATATCAACTTACCAGCACTATAAATATAAATGTTCTGATGCAGGCTTGTTCTGCTACCAAAGGTGTAGCTGAAGAATTTAAGACAAGTCTGTTCACCTTGATAATCTATAAAATTACCAGTGCTTTGTTTTTCTGATTTCAAAGAAGTAAGATGTGCTTGTCCTGTTACATATTGAGAAAACTAATGACTAATTGACTGCTTGAGACTTTGTTGTTATTGTTGTTGTAAATTTGTGAACGGATTTTTTTATCAAAACAGCATGCATGACATTTTAATGGTGATGTTAATGAAGTAGTGCTACTGTCACTAGAAATACTGGACTCTTCCAAAATTTTTATGGTTGTGTGGACCACTAAGATGATTAGGAGGAGGCCTTCTTTTTCAATAAAACTTGGATGCATAAATTGCATGTCAATATGGCAGGAGGAGTGAGAGTGGTGTGGGTTCTCAGCTGTAGACTCTCAGCTTAGGACATCTTAGCCAGTTTGGAGAGTCTCCCTGCTTGATTTGTCCTTGAATTCTCCTTACTTTCACCCTTGCAAGACTTTCAGAGGGGGCTAAAAGTGATAGGCTGGAATGGGGTAACAAACCCACAAGTGGGACTGATCAGAGAAGGGTTTGCAGTTGTGTTGCTCTTCACCAAGGGTGCTTGAGAGAATTACTGCATTCTTTGCATTTTGTCTTTAATCCTCATGGTGGCAGCAAACGTCAAGAGAAAAGGAGCCAGCTGAGTGCTGCTGACCTGAGTTTTAATTACAGTTAGAATGAATGTGCTCATACTTACACTTTTAGCTTTTGTTTCCAGTAAGACAGTGTCAAAAAGAGAGAGTCATCATCTGCAACGTCAGTTTTTGTCAACTTCTGAGAGACATTTAGTTCAAATAAATATTTCCTCTTCTCCTCTCCATCCCCACACCAGCAGGTAAATGCAGCATTTGTGGAGATTGTGAACTGCTGAGAAAACTTATATGGCAGGGTTGAAGTTTCAGTTGTCCAAAAATGTTATCCAAAGACTATTGCAGTTTCTGAATGATGAGGGTTTTTCTTAACTCCAGCACTAGTGCCAGGACTCTTGTTGTTCAAGGCACTACATTACTGTAGTCTTCCCTAAATTTGCACACAAGGTCAGGGTCCGTCTCATGGATTCCAGTTGGAAACAGAGAGACAGTGTCAGGCATCCAGTGAAACCTATCAATACAAGGCAAAGAAAGAAATACCAAATGTTAGTAATGAGGCACTGATAACCAAATAACTGAAATGTCACTGATACACTGAAAAGTTGGCTGCAGATTTAACACTGTTTTAACTAAAGAAGGTAGATAGAACTGTCTTTTCCAAAATAGCATCATAGGCGATTTTTTACTGTATACTGACTTGATAATGTGAGTGAACAGTTAGTTCAGGGTAGAAGTGAAACCAACACAGGGATGGGTTCATTTCATGTCGTCTTCCTGACCTCAGAATCACACATCAGTTTCTTGAGATCTTTTTCACGTGACCAAAAGTGTCAGGTATTTGTTCTGTCTTCTGTGTTTCCTTGGCATACTGTGAAGCTCTCATCATATATATCAAAACTTTTGGAACTGAAGCCAGTATTACTGAAGTTCATGAAGTACCTAGAAGAAGGAAATGAGATACGAAAACAAACAGCAGTTTATATGGAAAACAGGTAAATGTAGTCTGTACACACTTTCTGCAGGACTACTTCTGGTATCTGACCCGAAATTTTTTAAGAGTACTTTGGGTGTTCCTCATTCAAGTAAGGATGGAAATATGCTTTTTCTGCACTGTATTCCAGTTACAAGATTCAAAAACTGGAAAATGGGTAATAAATATTTAAGTAAGGGCATTTTCTGTCTCAGAAGTGGGTTAAAAGGCCAATTTAATGGCTCTACCTTCCTGAGCTGTTTAGAATAGAATGCATTTAGAAAGAAATACAAATTGAAGGGATAGACAATTGTGCCTATAGACATCTGCTTCTTTACCTTAGCATCTTTATTTTAGTTATTTGAAGTCTTTTTTCAAATAAATTTGAAAGCTCAAGATGGAAGTCTCTGCAGAAGTAGTTACAGGACTAGAATAAACTGTTACTCTATGAGAATCAAGTGGATTTTTTGCTTGTCATTCCATTAACGGCATTAAAATACTACCAGGAAAAAGAACTGTATGTTTTCTGTATTCATATTGGTCTTACAGGGTGCAAGCATCAAGCCCAACACAACTGAAACAGGAGCCTAATTTCTAAAATGAGAACTTGTACACAAGCTTAAGCTGCATCCTGAAGAGGACAGGCTTGTGTGCTGCTTTTCATTTGCAGCATGCAAGTTTAAGAGCTATACCAGAAATTCTCCAGAAAATCACAGTGTTTGATCTTAAAACTACAGTGTTACTCAACAGCTGGCAGATCATCTTACCTTTTCCATAATACTTACTTTTCCTTCTTGCCACTGTCTCATTCAAGGAAATTTTTAAGGCTCAATAACCTTGTTTTATGTTGTTAAATGTGGTACATTTATGAACTTCCATTACCCAAATCACTACTTGTATTGTAAGTGTTAATGATGGGATTGCCCTTTCATGTAAATATAAATATAAATATAATACAGTCTACTGACCTTCACTGCTGAAAAAGCACTATTTGATGCAGTGTGGTTATGGAACAGAGTACAAATAAAGTCCTCTTTCTTTCTTGGTGACTGAGATGGATATTCTTTTCCTTTGTTCATCCTGTTAATTACACAGTGTAAAGCAAGTTTGTGGGAAGAGAACTTGCGTTAGACTAATTGGGATAGTTGGAAGTGGGCAAACTGTTATGTACATAAGGATTTGTGTGTTTTATGGTCAGAGCATTGCTTTTATTCTACAACCCACTGTATTGCAAAACTGAACCACCTTTGAAGGAACACAGGAGTGTGGTTGTTTTTTTCTGTATGATCAGACAAGGGGGGATGACTTGATAGCGGGATTTTTTTTTTCTTTGCGCATGTTGTTTGGTTTGCTTTTTCTTGCTGAGAGTTTTGAAAAACCTTTGAAGAACCCTGCAGGGCAACCTAAGACTGCATTCAAGAACAGATATGGTCAGGAATGGAATGGAATGGAATGGAATGGAATGGAATATGCCCTGTCTGACATAGTGTCCTAGACTGAAAATTCAGAGGGAAAATGACAAGATGTAGGAGTTCAGAAAAGTAATTGGTACTTGAATTTTCGGAGAATTGATTTCTCTGTGAAGCACCTCGGTACATATACTGGTTACTTGTTTTGTAGAAGGGGCTGCTGCTTTCTGCTCGTGGGATGGGGTGGTGGGAAGGGAATGGTGGACACTTGTGGGTGCATTAAAACTAAGCCAGCAGTTGGTGCATTTGTCAAATAGTGGGGTTTTTAATGAATGTTTGGTGTTGCATGCAAAATAGAAAGGTGCAGAAAACACGATGTAATTGCTTCAGTCACTTATAGGTACTTGTGTCTATATAGTCTTTGGAAGCTGTATGGTTTCTGTAGATGGACCATAGCACTTCAGCCTTTTGTATGAAACTGCATAATTTTTTTACTGGCATCAAAATATGACTTTATTGCCCTGTGGTGCTTTTATTTTAAGACTGTGCAACATATGTAACCTCTAATTGTTGAACGGCACTGATTCATAGTATTTGTAACATGGATCAGATAAGAAACAATTCCCAAGTACAGTAGGTATATACTACACAATGAGTAATTGCTTAAGAAACAGGCTGGTGCTTCATCTGTTATGTATTTTGCATTTAAAACTTTGTGGTTTTCAAACCACAATGTTTCAGTGGTATTGGCAACACTCAAAGACTGATATTGCTTATGGGTGGAGTCAAAAAGATTTCTGTATGAAATATTGGCTGCTGGGTCTGGCAAGATTCTTTTTCCAGACGTACTAAGCAAATCCATTTTAATTGGCATATGATGTTATGTCTTTCGTTGCTTACAAAGTATCTTATCAAAGAGTTAAGGGCAAATACAATGATTTCCCACTTTGTTACTGTACGGTAAAGTGAATACGGATACTTTTTACTTCATGGGATCTCACTGTGCCCAAAAATAAGTAACATATTATCCTTTCTTGTATGATGCTGCATGCTGAGGAAATCTGTTCAGCTGTTGAGAGCTTTGGGGAATAAAGGTCTAAATTACATCCTTCTGCAGCTTGTCTGTCACTAAGTAGAAAATGCTTTTATATACAGCCATTTGACAGCATCTATTAAGATCTCCATTACTTTCTTAGGCTATTCCTTTGGAGAGGATGAGTTGGAGTACATAAACAAAGACTTTGGGTCTATTTTGAGATCTCTGTATAAACATATGGTCTTCTGTGTCTTTAAGATTCTTTCAGGCATGAGTCAGGACTTTAGTGTAAGAAGTGAAAATATTTTTATTAGGTGGGAGTGGTCTTGATTTAGAGTTGGAGTATTCTTTTGCCTATGGTACTGATAAATTCAGTTTGTATGTCTGTAAAAGATGTATATGTGGAAGTCTCTTGGATATAGTAAATTAATTTCTGTTTTAAAATGCAATAAAATCCTTAAAAGGCCATCTAGCTGCATCATTTTTGAAGGACAAAAAAATACTGACTAACATTAAGAAATCTGGTTTAGGTTATCTGTGTCACAGTCACTGAGCTCATGTCCTTTCCCCTTCCTTTTTGTTAATCATTCCCTCATGAGCTCCAGTCATCCATTTGGTTCCAGGAGGGATCGGTCAATTCTCCGTGAGTTAAAATGCTGGATCTATAAACTGCAACTCTTAATGTCTGTTTTGCATCCAGATTTTTGAGACTATATTCCTTGTAGAAGAAAGCAGATTCCTAACCCCTGACTAAAGAGTCTTCGTAATGCGCAGCATTGTCTCTTACAAAGAAAAAAAACCCTGGAGAATGTCTCTTTAAAACCGTGAACATACCTACAAGTCTCCTTTTCTCTCTTCTTCTTCCCTTTGCAGCCCCCTTCTTCCATGTTAAAACTGTTGGGGTTTTTCACAATCAGCACACATCATCCCGTTTTCTTTTTTAAAATTATATTTCCATTTCCTGCAGAGGAACTTCTCAGCTGCAGACTCTGCTTTCTAATCTTTTTTTGGAAGAGTGCCTTTTGCAAATCCACATTGCCCTTTGCTGGAGGTAGAGCAAGGGTTTACTGAGCTCTACAACTTCCTTGGCACTCCTTCGGCTGTGTTTCAATATTTGTATTTAGTAAGCCATTTTGGTCGTCTCGTGAGCAGGCTACAGCATTAGAGCATAAGAGGCTGTTAGAATTAGCTGCACAGGATGATTTGAGTAATCCATGAAAATTTACAGAAGCTTTACCTTTTAGGGGATTATATGCAGTGTTCCTAAAATTGTTGTGCTTTTCTGTTTTTCAGTTATGACAGTTTGAAAGCAGTCAGTCTGGTTGTATTTCTCATTAATGTTGAGTCATACATTTTAATAATAACTGTATGTTTAGAATTTCCTAGGATTTTGTACTTTCTAAAGTAAGAGTGAGGTAGGCGAATTAATCTATAATTTAATTATGTGGCTATAGACCTCAGATAAATTTGTTAGATAAACTGTACGTGTTACGAGAGTGCTGTATTTGTCTTATGTAATCATGAAGTTGCTATTAGTGCTTGTTACAAAAAGGTATTTTTAAAGACTTGATGTCTGTAGAATGAACTTTCAAATAAATACATGAAAAACAGTGCAGGTGCAGTTCAGCAAAATGTGAAAGTTGATGAAGAAATGGTTCCATTTTAATTTTTCTTTTTCATTGTAAATTTTTTACAAAATGCCTTCCTTTTCTTCCTTTTTTTTATGACACCTCCACTTTCTTCCCCTCTCCCCAATATTATAACACATGCATTTCAACTTTTTTTGGATCCTTATAATTTGTGAATACTTGCACTATTCACACTTCCCACACTTGTCAATCTTCAGTAAAAACGCCTTCATAAGGTAGATATTATACAATTTAAAACATAAAATCCCCTTTACAATTATTTGTTATAGCTGTCTTCAGCTTCACTGGGGTAGCAGCAGTGAAATAGTTCCCACTTACTGATTTCTCATCATGCAGCTCTAGCAGTATGCCCAGATCCATATTTAGCATGGGTGGCTGGGACTAGGGGAAGTGGGGCAAAGTAAGATGTCCAAGGAGCACCTGGGGCTGTAGGAGTCAGCAGTGCTTCTTCATTTGGTTGAGGGGGTGCATCTTTATCTGGTCTTGGAAAGACACAAAATTTACAGTCAATAAAATGATAGTGGATGAGTGAAATGAGAGTCACGTAGGTAATATTAAAACCAGAAAAAGCCAGTCTTGCCTTTTTCACAGGATATTGCTAAGTACGTGTTTTGTTCCTATTTCTTCACATAATGAGAAGGAGGTGAACTGTAAGCAGAAAAGTCTCTTCTGCCTAAAAATGGTATTATAAAAATCCTGGTTGGCAACCCTTGAATTCATTGCAATTGAGAGAAAATCATCTTCACTAGTATTGGTAAAGTGAGCTCTTTTTTCTACTGCAGCCTGGGCCTTTTCTTGTGCTCACTAGAAATATGACACTCATTGTAATGACTAAGTGAACTGATCTCTTTAATTAACCAGTCAGATGAAATTCTGTCTACTAAGGACCTTCGGGAGAATAGCATGTGCTGAAGCCTGTTTGTAAATGTGCAAAAAGGTGCAGTTTATATGCTTTTCTTCATTACAATCCATGCCAATGAATGCAGGTGGTATTACCCAGCTTCTTCCTCCTGTCATATGCAGCTGAGCAGCATGTTTTTAGAAACACGGGTAGCACTGTAACCAGCACTGTGGGAATTCAGACTGTGGATCAGTTTTCCCTTCCAGACTAAATGACAGTCAAATGTACTTTCCTGAAATCCTACCAGTGTCTTATCATAGCTGCAGGGTGTTGTTCTTTTCTTTTCTTTTTTTTTTTTTTTTTTACATGTGTGTATGTACACCCCCTTCTTTTAAATATATTCCCATACCATTTTACTTCACTTTCTCCACTATTACAGCCCACCTCAGGGGTATAAAAAGGGATTTCCAGAACCAGGTTTCCTATCTCAAGGATCTTCTGGCATTCACTGCTGCAAGAGAAGTGGCATGATTGATTCTTAGGGAGCTTAAAGGCAGTCTGGGAGATAAAGGGGAAGTAGGTCTGTTGTAATAATAGCTTAAATACTGCAGGAAGGCCCTGAAATTGTTTTATGTTCCTGAGCGCTCAGCACCAGTGATGCAAAACTGAAGGCTTAAGGATTGCAACAGCCTTGGAGGGAATAGTGTGTATGGGTAGGTAGTAAGAGGATTTTTAAAAGGTCATGGGAGACTGAAGGCAGTCCATCAAACAGCAGTGGCTAAGGACTGCTGGGAGCCCCTCTATGAAACTCATACCTTAGATGGCTTTTCTTAACTGCTCTGCCTTCTATCCCGAGTTCCCTGAGACAGCTCAAGATGGGCTGTTAGCAATAAAGTTATTCCCATGCTTTGATAATTAATAACTCTTGTATGCAAGTGTCTGGGGTGTGGGGGTAGCAACCAAAAATGGCAGTAGGTCATCTGTATCAGGATTTCATAACTTTTTTTGTCAGGTGCTCCACTCTGTGGAGGGCTGGCCATCAAAACCACCCTTAAGAAAGGCACTAGCCTGTGGTGAGTCATGTACCAGCTGGAAAATGGGCTTACATTGCACTACGTGACATGTGCTATGATTTGGGAGTACTGGTCTGGGATTAACCTTTAACGTTTTACTGAGGAAAAGACTTTCTGACCACCCAAGAATATTCAGTTCTGCCACAAATTAGTATTGTAACTTTTAATGAATGGCCGTGTATTTGCTCAATATGTAAAACTGGGCTGGTATCCTTCCATGTATACCACGAGAAAGCTATTATTGGTACTGTTACTGATTTTGAGTTTTGAAAATAAATCTAGGAGTCATGTCCAGTTAGCAGCATGATGGTACATTTTCTGTTTATGAAGGATTCTTCTCAGCTACTCGTCCTTTATCACATTTTGAGAAAGTGGCTGAAAATGTCTCATGGAAATAGTACGAAAATTAATATTATTAAAGCTAGGGTATGCTTTTTTGGGGAAATTGTGTGTGTTTGCAGGCCCTGCATAAATATGTGATATGTCAAGCGCTGTGTTTTTGTCCGTTTTTCAAAGTATGGTATCAGTTGCAGCTAATACTCCTTTTTAGTAGGAAATAAAATCATCTTTGGTACGCATTTCTACTCTGACACATTCATCTTCATAGTCTTACAGAATGTCACTTAGAAAAGCAATAATTTATAAAAAGACTGAATAATTACAAACTTTATGGTCATATTTTGCAGAGGAGAAGTTGCTAATAGTCCTCCAAGTTGATAGCCGGGGTTAATGTGTATTTTTTAATGGGACAGATTTATTATCATGAGAGCCAAAGTTCTTTCTTGCTTAAACTGTGAATTCCATAAGGGAATAGTAAGGAGTTAAGAAGGAAACATGATGAAATGTTGGTCTTTGCATCCAAAAGAGGATTTAAGTCATGAACTCCTGACCTTGTGATCCTCAATTACTTATCCTGGGTGAGGGAAATCTGTTCTACTTTAATGTTTTTATTAATGTGACTTGGAATGAATGCAAGCATTCTTTTCTCTTAGAGCGTGTTTAAAGAAAATAACTCTGGATTAAAAAATACTAGATCTTTTAATTTTTAGTCCAAGTTCTTTTGCCAGTTTCTAATAGCCAGTTTCTAAGAAAAAAACAACAAAAAAAGTTTTTAGAGAGGATTGGTTGTTGTTTTACAGGGTACACTGAACCTTGACAGTGGTACTCTGAGAGCTGATGGCCAAGTATATTAGAACATTACCTAATAAATAATATATTTATGTCACTGTTATGACTTGGCTTCTATGAGGAGCACTGTAAAGGCTCAGTGCAAGGGTTAGCCAGTGGTTGCATTAGTCCATCTTCTGCAGGTGTTGCAAACTGTCCAAACACACCACCAGTTTTTACCAGAAAAGTAGGTTTTGTCTTTATTTCTAATGTATCTCCTCTTTTACCAAAAAACAGAGAAAAATCAGACCCGTGTTTTATGTTCCTAAGTGTCTTTCTGCTCACCATTTTTGAACATCAGGCTGTTTCCATGAACTGTGCCGTGTTTGCCTTTATTACTCGAAACACGGGAAATTTCTGTTAAGTGTAGGAAAAGCAGTGCAGATATGTTTATGGAGCTGCAAATTAGTCCCCACTTTAGAGAGCTCATTTGTAGGTCTCAGAGTTCAGAGCTTCTTCAGTAAAATGTGAACTCACATGAGGATGGAAGAAGGCAAATGGAAATGAGTGCTAGAGCAATACACGTTAGTATCACTGAAAATTAACTCCTGACCTAGCAAAGCACCCAACTTTTAATCTTGTTTTTCAAATGATAAATTATGCTGTTGTAAAAGCCTAATATATTTTTTGGTGTGCTGTAGCTCAAGGTCTGCTTTAAGTTAAGGTTACTTAACTTGTCATTCTGAATGCTTGTGTAATGTTTCATTAAGTGTTTAGAATTCACAAAGCATTGCATGCATTTGCTTTACAGAGCTGTAGAAATCTCTGCAGGAAAATACGTGGAGAGAGAAAAGGAAATAGAATTGTCAGATCCTGGGATCTGACCTGATGTGACCAATTGGTAGTTCCATCGATTATGTTGCAGATAGGGTTTGCAAGGCAGACTACTGGATTTTTGCTGTGGACTGAGAGTCTCATATTTTTGTGTCTAGGATAGCAAAGAATTCTTGTGTTTGGATTCTTTGTTTCATAATATTAATGCAGTAGATCTGCATGTATTTTAGCAAATATCACTGGTCTGAAAGCTATTTTTGTCAAATGTTGGAAACGTGTTTTAACAATTCCCAAAGACTGCTTTAGAAGAAATTTATATAGGCTGTCATAACTTACATGTCAGTTAACAACTTAACATCCTTGAAGTCTTTCTTTAATAATTTTTGCATGAAAAACTTAACTTTCATGAACAGAAACAAGTACAATTGTTCTCATCTGAAAAGTCAAGTGAACATAAGCATGAGAAACAACTCCCTGAGAGGCAGCACATCTCTAGCAGAAGAGTGCCAGTATGCTGCTGTGAATACTCAGGGCAGTGATAAGCTCTTCCTAACTCATTTTCCGATTCATAAATTGAAGTTAATGACATTTTCTCACTTTTTTTTTTTGTAAAGGAAAGTGCTAGGTCATTCCTAACCACTAATATTGTGAGCACGGAGCTAGTGCTCACTTAAAACACGTGAGGACTGTTCTTCATGTTTTCCTGGTTATGCCTGCAAGGACACTTGTTTTTATGCATTGGCATAAGCAGCCTGTGGCCTGCAGGCCACTGCTGAATTCACTCTTGGCTGCCCTTTGAATAGGAAGTTCCTTACAAGCTCTCTATGTTGCTCTAATTCTGGTAGTCTGATCCTCAGGCATCATTTTTTGTGGGAGATCTTTGGTAGGGCTGACTTGGTTAGGACAAGCTCCTGTCTGGCTTTGCACACCACTGTTTGCACAGATTTCCCAGGTGAAAGGTGATGAACATGTGCAGTAATCCTACTTACACAGCGAGGAAAGGTGGTACTTGGCCTGCATGACTGCAAGGCTGGGATATGGTGCTAGGAGCCATTTAAACAGTGCTTTGAAGACTGATCAGTAGTTCTGACGCTTCTTAGAGCACTCGCCCCCACCATGTATGTGGATTTCACAAATACCAATAAACTGATGTGCATAGCAGCTAATTGAGAGGAGATTTTTAGTAGCATAGGCACCTGGAAACTGAATCTCATAGACCCTAATTATCAACTGTTTGTTAAACTGTGGTATGGGAGTTTTTCAAGGTGGGTTATATTTATCTAGTTTAGGGGTCTTAAGACTTCCCATGCTTTCTGGTAAGCACTTCGAATTACATGTTGCATTTTATGTA
Source organism: Rhabdornis inornatus (assembly GCA_013397075.1). Classification (NCBI taxonomy): domain Eukaryota; kingdom Metazoa; phylum Chordata; class Aves; order Passeriformes; family Rhabdornithidae; genus Rhabdornis; species Rhabdornis inornatus. The sequence goes on from VWZS01009934.1 coordinate 3,663,142, forward strand.
TTGAGCTCATGATACCTATATATAAGTGGCATGGCTGCCAAGTCCAGGATCTGGGACACAAAACAAAACAAACAAAAAAAAGCCACATCCCAAGAAGTTGAGATGAAGGCTTGATTTAAAATAATTGCTTAAATTCACACAGATATCCTGTGAAATTAGAAGAGAGAATATTTCTCATGTTCTGTTTTGTTTTTAAGAAATGTAAAATTGCTTTAATGACTTTTGCTGTTCATAAACTCATTCACTACAGCTTTGCAAGAGAGGAGTCAAAAGTCCTAAAAACAAGTATCCCTTACAGCACAACACTTGTTCATTCCCAGAGGAAGTCAGTTTTGTGCTTGCACGAGAAAGGAATCTTGCGGGGAAAAATAGGACACTGTCATTTAATTGGACATTGCATCATAAAACAGATTCATGAGGGAGAATGATGTGGAGGGAATTAGAGTCACGCAGGTATTCTTAGTTTAGACGACTCTATGTGTTACTAGTTCTTGTATTTGTGTTAAAATAAACTTATGAGACATGCTAGATCTTACATCAGCTTGACATGGGCTACCAGGAAGGTTCTTGATGTATAGCACAGTCATGTCAGTGTGACCAAAATGCTTTCTGTTTCCATTTCTCTAACATCTTCCAGCACTGTGGTGTCTGTGGTTGCCACAAATAAATTCCATCTCACAGGACCTCTCTGAGCTGATGTTCACTGCTTAACAAGATACTTGTCAGTCTCAGGTCCATAGTTTATCAGATTCATTTCCACTTATTTTTCCATTAGTCTCTCCTTCCAGAAATAGCCTGTCTTTTTCTTTGACCAAGTTCTGGCTAACCAACCCTAACCCTAACCCCTAACCCTAATCCTAACCCTAACCCTGACATCACTTCTGCCTGATCTGTCCTCCACAGTTACCAGTTCTAGGTTTTTCTTTACCTTTTTTCAACTAATCTGCATTTTGAGTCATTTTTCTTTTAGCAGCCCCTGCACCTGTTCTGTATTTTGATGATACCACTTATGATACCACGACATTTGTACCTTCCACAGGAGACACAGGGAGCATACGTTTTTTCCAGACTTTCCTGGTCCCAGATCAACTGCGGTTTTGGGAATGGAAAATTTCTCATGGGTTGAAGCATTCCACCTAGGGAAAGCAAGTATGTACCAAGCAGGTGCAACATTCTTCTCTTTCTTGACACCACTTCAAAAAGAAAAGGCTTGAAAAATTGACTAATTTTGGCAGATTTTCACATGGATAGCAGATGGGTCCCATTATCTTAAAGTTTACATTGCCCTGCAGACTTCCAAATCTTGACTTAAAGCATATGGATGCTCAGATTTGATTATGTTGTGTTCGTGAGCTTTTTGTTTGATTTTAAGATGTCATCAGGGTATGTTAAACCAGGCAAAGCAAACTGTTTTCTCTTTGTTCACAGAAATTATCTGTTTTGGCTAAATTTCCCAAAAGGTTCAGGCTGACATGACTCTCAGCACGGAACATTTCTGCACATCAGCTAACATTTGGTGAAGTCACAAGCAGTCGATAGCATGGTCTTATAAAGGAAGTTGTCAGACAATCTTATTAATAGGCAAGCTTGGAAGCATTGCTGCTGATCCATCTCAAGAGCTCCTTAATTTGAAGTGCCCTAGGTGTTTTCTACCCCAATATGTATATTTTCTATAAAACTTAGGTAGCTAGTCACTGATGACAGTCACTGAACTCTACAGTTACATTGCTTATTCAGCAGTATGGATTTGTAATGCAGTTGTCTATTTTTTAAAGCCTTAGCATTGGTAAGGTTTTATTGTCGGACTAAGGACCATAAAAAATTTAAGAGCTGCTTTTAAATGTCTGCTGTTAGGCATTTCACTGAAATTTTCAAATTGTTTTTTGTAGTTTGGTGATGAATATGTTTCATGCAGTACTTTTAGGAAGTCTGGAATAAAAAGGAGACACTATTTGAGTTGAGATGTCAGCTGTAACTTGTCAATACTGATGACAGCCTGCATACCTGCCTTAGTCTAGGAACCACATGTCTGAACTGTTTTAAGCCAGGACACAACTTCCTGTCTGCAGGGAAATTCAGTCTTGGAAAAATTCAGGTGTTTGTCAGTATTTAAAATAATTATCTTCATCATAAACTTGAACCTGAGCTTACATCCATCAAAGTAAAAGAAAGATTGGGTTTGTTGTTGGAGCAATGCAGATTAGGCTTATGATGATGGCTTTCTTGATTAACTGTTGAAAAGTTCCATTTGCTTGACATAGTCCATACACTATTATGAAATTCAGAGTATGCTCCGCAAAGATATTTGAATTGCCATGGTTGGACTTAAAATAATAGAAATAGAGGGTTAGAAAAGACCTTTCAGATGGACCTCCCTGATAAAGAGTTAATTTAAGCTCTACCTGGCGACATTTTTCCAATTTGTTCTTGATAATCCTCCAGTTGTTCATCTTCTGAATTAACCTGTTGCAGTGCTTATGTGATTCTTGTAAGTAAGCCTTTTCCTGGTATCAAGCTGAAATCTCTCTTGCTATAAATTAAGGTAAATGTTTCCTGTTCTCTCTGATTGAACTGATCAGTATCTTCTTTGCAATAGCCTCCTTCATTTTAAAAAAGTATTTTATATTTGTTTCAGGTTAATCTCTTCTATATGAAACACAATTTGTTCAATCTTTCTTTACAGGTAAGGTTCTTTGTACATGCTACAGTTTTTGGACACTGTTTTCCAGAACTGACTCGAGAAAGTAAAGTTCAAACATGAACATCAGTTCATGTTAGTAATTCCTGTAAAGTGTATTAAAGAACTGTATCCTCTACCTACTACTGGAATATCCTCCTTTCTGTTAGAAATCTGTATTTAACAATCAGGATTAAACTTTGGGCACTATCCCACCTGTTACTACACAACCACTCCAGTATCACCTACATCATCCAAATGCTGTGTAAACAGTGGTTTGACCTCTTGGCTCTTGTGACTCTTCACTTTTGACTGGCATGTTAGAGAAATTGTAAGTGGGCTGATCAAAGTAAGTGCAGAATAGAAACTGGAAGCTTCCTACCCACCTGAACAGTGTTAATTGGGACAGCAGTCTAGTTCACAGTGAGCTTGAATTACTTTATATTATCAAGCTTGCAGAAAACCCTTTATGATGGATTAGGAAATTCTTAGAAGGAAAAAACACCATATCTGTGATGTGGATCCTTGTCTGTGTTGACATATTCAGTGAGTTTTGAAAGGTAGCAAGACTGTTCATTTGTTTACTCTATAGTCCTTACATTTATCTGACATTGGTTCAGTCTCAGTATTCTTGGCTGGGGAGGGGATTGGAGGGAACTTCTTTCCTTTTTTTAATTACACTTAGTGCATAGTTGGAGTTCAGGAATGTAATTTTGTCTTTTAAGGAAGTCTTCAAAATTATGCAGAAGATTTGGTTAGAGACAAAATGTAATTGTCTGACCTGCTGCTGTTTGCTATTTCTTGCCTTATTCAAGGTACCCAGCTGGTGTGTGCTGCTTGCGAGTTCATTAACACATTTCCTGCCTTGGCAGGATCCTCAGGCACCGGGGGTACCCTTGACCTCACTGTTCTTCCTGGAACAACTTAGAGTTAGGACTTTTGCTCTTTTCTGACATGCTCATATAGATCAGCATGTCATGTTTATGGCCTGTGGAGCAGAGCAAGCACTAGCAGTGTACTCTGGACTCTTCTGAGCTAATTGCCTTTGAATGATTGTCTGTGATTACATGAGCTTGTAACATTGTTCATGCATTGCAGTCCTCTGCTCCTTTAGGCGCCACAAGATTCTGTCTAACCATCCTTCATTAATCATCCCTGCAGGTGGTTTTAGATTTCTGTTTTCTTTTAGAGTTATGATTTTTCTTTTTCCCTAAGGGCACTTCTTTCTTCATTGACTCTGTCTTGAAAATTTACTTATTCAGAACATTTTTTACATACTACAATTTCATGCCAGTGCAAAGGAAAAAAAAATAAACTGAAAAAAGAACCACACTCTATAAGATTCTGAAACTTTCAATGTTCCTTTCATGTTTTAACTGAAATGGAAATAGTCCACCACTTTTTTTAAAAAAGCAAGATTTGAAGTAATTTTCTTCAACTGATCAGTGACTTCCTTTATGGATGGACTTGTTTCACATAAAAGCATTCAGGAGCCTAGCTATAGTTGCTGCTTGAAAATTCTTAGGAACTTGGCATTATTCCCTTCTTATTCATATCCCTTGAAAATGTTTTGTCTCCAACTGATGATGCAGAGCAGTGAAATGCCATTCAGCGGACTGAAGTCCAGAGTCTACTTTAGATACCAACTTAGACCATAAAAACATAGCATTGTTCCTCTATAGTAGGGCCAGATCTTTATGTTCTGAGGATCAGAAATGGTCACGTGTATGTGTTGTAGATTTAGACTTTATGCAGAAGACTGTGCGTAGTCATTGTAGGATCTTTCATTTTCAGCCTTCAGTAGACTTTATTTACACAGCACACTTTTAGAAAGCATATTTTTGAAATTACTGTGGAAGGTCTTATTGAGTTTCCAAAAAAAAAAAAAAGAACCAACCAACCCACCCAGAAGTCATTAAACCTGTAGGTCTGCATATATGTACTGCTCCAGTCTTACCCACTGTGAAACAGGAAGTGGGCGTTCTTAATGTTAATACATTGTCCAGAAGTATAATCTTATTTAAATTTTGTGGGGGGTATTTTCTTTTCCTGCAATGTCACCCACGTTCAAAGTGAATACTTATTCTAAGTTTAAAAACTAACATTAGTATTTGGATTCCTAATTGTAGTATGAACTGTACTTCCTGGTAACATGTAATGTATGGATCTGTACAAAATACTGTAGCACTGCAGTTTTAGGCTGAAACCAATTTAAAAATAAACTCAAATCCAGAATAGGCTGTTCTTAGCTACACCTTTGAAATTTATTTTGGTTCAGACTGCATTTACATTGTCAATATCTGTCTTGAAATGCTTAGCAGACTTTATTTAAAATGCTTCTGTCCTTCCTCACTAATACATTTGGAAGATCATGTGGCTTTAGAAGAGATTTTTTTTTTGTTTGCTTTTAATTTGGGGGAAAATGCTAAACATGTTTTTGTCTATTTTTAAAAGAAGCTACAATTATGTCAAAAATAACACAATGAGGAAATACTGAGTATGCATAATGGGTTTCTAATGTATTTAGCATATGAGTAAAAATGGAGCCTGAAAAGATTTGTACAAGGACATATTAAATTAGTACCGAAACATGCTAAACTTCTTAAAATGGATAACACTAAAAGTCCTTTCTATATTTTTCCAAACCATAATGAGTACTTGGTGAAAAACATATTCTGCTTGCACAAAAGCACTCTGAAGTGAAATAAGTATTCCAGAACCCTAGAGGATGAGTTCCTCAGCCAGCCTAGTAAGTACAGGCTCCTTGGTCATCATGTAACTTACTTGTTCCTATAACACTTTAAAATCCACAGCATTAAAACAATCAGAAGTATCAGGGCATGTATGGTAAAATGTGTAACTACAGTGTTTGGACTATTAGAAAATAGCTGTTTGTCTGCTTTTCTGCCCTTTGAAGTTACGTTTCAATGGAACAGTTATTCTAAGAGGGAATTAAAACTGGGAGTCAGTTTAAAGGATTTCATAGTTTTAATTTTGAAATATAGGATTATCATGATACCAAATACTTAAAATATAAGAAATTAATAATCAAAACCAGATTGATATATAAATAGAAGAATAAATAATGAATAACAAGCTATGTTAGAATAAGGAAACTTAATTCTGCTTTCTAAGAATTTTGAACTTTGTGGGGTCAAACGAGTTTAAGCTCTTTTAAAATGCATTATTAAAAGACAAGGCAGTATCCATAACAGCATCACAATCTAGCAAACTTGAAGGAGTTCTTCTAGTATTCAAGAACAGACTTAATCTTCAAAGTGTACTCATGTCAAGTTGTACAGGTATTTTAGTAATAAAAAAAAGTAAATGTCTAGAAAAGAAAGAACTTGAATATTAAATGCAGTGAAATTTCTGCTGAAGAACACCACAGAAAAAGAAATTAGGAAAACACAGCATCGATACCTGTCTCCAGAAAAGCTACTGTAAATGTATTCAATTAACAGAATCAGTTTTACATAATTAGTGATAAAATCATAGATTAAAGGTATTCACAGTGCCCAATTTTATACTCCTGCAATATGATGTAACTTTCTCAACCATTGAAACAGCAGCTATTATAAAGCAGCTGAAATGGATGCTTCAAAGCAACATCCATTGTTTCATCAATATAAGTTTAATTTTCCTGTGTCTCTCTTTCCCACTCTGCAATACCTCAGGAGAAATTTCACTCTTTGTCACCAAGAGAAGGAACACATGGAGAATTGCCACATCACTGGGTGCCAGAACAGTCCTGCCAACTGGCCTGAAGTTAGGACCTTTCCTCAGCCAAACTGTGTATATAATTTAATTTCCTGTTACTACAATCCATAGATAGATGTGTGATCATTTTTCTTACAGTGTATTCTCTAACCTGTTCTAAGCAGTGTGCTGTCTGTGCTGCAACACAAGCAGAATTGCCCTCAACCCTGTCCTGGGGGGCACCAGGCACAGCATCGCCAGCTGGGCACGGGGAAGGATTGACCCCCTCTGCTCCGTGCTGGGGCAGCCTCGCCGTGAGTCCTGTGAGCAGGGCTGGGCACCACAGCGTAAGGAGGATGGAGAACTGTGGGAGAACATCCAGAAATGTGACATAAAGCCATGGTCTGTTCAGCCTGGAGAAGAGGAGACTGAGGGGAGACCTCATTGCAGTTACAACTTCCTCATGAGGGGAAGAGAAGGGGCAGACACTGATCTCTTCTCTGTGGTGACTGGTGACAGGGCCAGAGAAAATTGCATGAAACTGTGTCAGGAGAAGTTTAGGTGGGATGTTAGGAAAATATCTTTACCCAGAAGATGACTGGGGACTGGAACAGGCTCCCTGGTCACAGCACCAAACTTTATTTAGAGTTTGAGAACTGTTTGGACAATGCTCTCAGGCATGGTGTGACTATTGGGGTGTCCTGTGCAGGGCCAGGAGCTGGTGTTCGATGATCCCTGCAGGTCCTTCAGGACAGTCTATGATATTATGACTGTTGGCTCCAAAAAGAAGGTGCTTTTTAACAAAGTTCTACCTATGAATGAAACGTTTTGATGTTGGGGTTTTCTTTCTCATCTGTGTTTTCCCACTGTAGATGGTTTGAACAGATGGCTTCAGTTTTATGAAATGTGTGGCAGTACCTTCCATTAAACTCTGTGAACTAATATTGTGTGTTTGTATTTGGCAAATTGTTTACTGTGCTACTTTTATCTGTACAAGGCATCATGTTTCCTTACTTGAGGAAGTTTGGCCTGCATCTGAAGCTTAAGATGACTTTTTGCATTACTATCACTGGCATGCACTTTTTTCTCTAGATTTCACTTGGTATGTTTTTAAAAATCCCAGTTGTTTGTGTTAGTGCCTAAAAGTTTCAAATAAGGATTTTAACTTTCATTATAGGAATGTTCTTAACAAAAGTGATGGCTGTACCTGCTTTTATATGTGGCTACCATAGCAGAATCCTTTAAATGTTCCCTCCCCACTCCCTTTTTTTAATGTAACTTTGCTACAAAATAAAAATCATTTTTAGGAAGGAGAAATATATCCTTTCTTCAAACATGCTCTAATTTTTTCAAATATCCAAGGATAGATTTTGGCAACTGCTGATCCTCTGAGGGGATCAAAATCACTTTGGGGACAGTGTGAAGACCTGCTTGCTGTAGCAGACTTTTCATCTGTCCTCTGTGTGTGTTCTGGGGCTGAATGGTTGGAGAGCAATTGCTTTTTTGGAGATTGCAGGCTTTGCTGTGTAATTATGTTGACATGCCTGGTATTGTTGTCTTTAACTCTTCCCCATGTAAAAATTACGCCTTTGGGCTAAAGGATGGATGTGGAATTTCCAGACCAAGTTTCCTGCTGCTGTCAGCAGCCACAGTTATGCATTCATGCCTGACTTTGAGAACATTTTCCTTTGGGACTTCCAAACTTTTGGAAGCTTGTTCAAGCTATGATGCGGTACTTCTAATCAAGCTGCCATAAGCTGAAAAATTCCAAGCATTTCTGTGCATGGGTGTGAATCAGCTGTACAGTACAGCTGCAGTAAGACCAACAGAGGAGGAAAAGCCATGTGCATTTATTTCTGTCTGGGAAATCCCAGACAAGGATAGTAGCCTAGCATACTCATGAACATCTCTTTTCCAAAGCAGAAATCGATCCTCCTCAGGATCCCATTCATCTCTCTGGTCTGGAATGCCCATGCCAGTATCCTAAGCCCCATGCTTTACTACCTCTGGCTTCTCCAAATCTGAACCCTGTTCAAATCTGCTCTGTCACACATGTCACTCTAACCTTGTGCTCCCTCCCTTCCCACTGCAAAGGGAGCTCTCTCCAAAGCAAAACTCAATCCTGTGCTCTTCCTTCCCTTTCCCACTGCCATCTAATTCGTGCCTGCCCAGCACACGCCTGCTCTGCTCTCCTGTGCTGCTCCTCCCTACCAATGTGCAAACAAGGTCCCAGCACAATTCCTGCCCTCAGCAGTGACACAGCCCCAAGCCCTGTAGTACTGCCCATATCCCATGACAGAGCCTCCTCCTGCCTGCCTGGGATCCCAGGCAGGCTGGCTTGGCCTGGCCAGGTGGCTGCAGGCACCTGGGACTTGGGGCAGCTTCTCAGAGCAGGAAGTTTTGGTTGGCCAAATAATGATCTTTATCTTGCTGCTCCTGTAGAAGGCTGAGCTCAGGAGGCACTGCACCGGCTCTGTGCCCTTACTGCAGACATGGGACAGGTAGTGCAAGCATAGGGCACCGGGCACTGCGTTGATGAGATCCTAAAATCACATTGTGGTACGTTTTGGTATTTGGCATTAGCTGGGAAAGGACTATGCCAAGCTGTTGCTATTTCACCTGCTAAATTGTTTAAATTGTAGAGAAATAGGTTTCTTTCTCTTTTTCTTGGTAGAAAGTGGGGAAAAAACAGTGTATTTGCTGCATACACTCCATTACCTTTTTTTTATTCTTTCAACTTTTGTTTCCCTGTGTTTTACAAACAATTTTTGGCAAATACATATAACAAGACATCACTGTGTCACTATGTCTTGCTCATCGCCTGAAATGATGCATGAAATGATTCCTGTTCAAGGAAAGAGACTTCTAAAAACAATAATTGAAAATGGACATTTGAAATATACCATGGAAACAGGTGCCAGGCATTTACCTGGAATGAGATTAATTTTGGCAAGTGGGAAAATTCTCAGCAAGCTGATTTGTTGAGGCGTGGGTTTGAAGATTGCCAGGTCTGCTCTAACCATGACAAGAAGCAAACTTCATCTTTAAAAAAAAAAGTCAAAAATATAAGAGCTCTCAAATGTTTTCTGCCAATAGAATATAATTACATTAAGCAAATAGTAGAATGCAATTTTTACATGGCAAAACTGTTCTTGGTGTGCTCTGCAGTCTTTCACATTGTCACAGAAGTGGTGAGTGGCATTTTTTTGCCTTATCTTCTGCCACTTCCCAATATTTTCTTTTCCCATGCCTCAAATAACATTCAGACCTTTTATTAGCTTCAAGTGAAGAGAAGACAGTGAACAAATTTTCTGAAAATAATCTTAGGGTGGAGATACACACCTTGATTGAAATATTTCCAAAAACAAACTCTCAGTAAAAAATTGATGGGAAAGGGGGCGTTTTTTGGGGGGGGGCTTTGTGGTTTTTTTTAATGAAGGCTGTAATATCAGACACATATTTAATATAATTCCTTAAATGAGAAATATGTTTTTTCACTAAAGAAAATTATTTTCAAAAGGGTTTTAAAGTGCCAAGGGTTTTGGATCTAGTCTAAAAATGGCCCTAAAATAGAGTTCAAACTCCATATTTAAATTTAAAAATACTAAATTGAATAACTTCTTTTTATAGAAGATATAATACCTAGAGCTTAAGCTAAACTTTGCCCTCTTTATTGCAGTGAGAGTTCCCCTTACCTGACCGTGGTCTAACCATGTTAATACATTAAGCCAAATCTAAAAATACCAAAAAGAGAAGGTAGTTTGGTACACCTTATGCTTTATGTGACTTGTTATATTTATTAGCTATATATATAGTTTCTAAATAAGTAGAAAAATGTGGAAAGCAAAGCTTACGCAGACCTAAATTCCTTGGAGATGGGATTCCAGTGAGAAAAAAATACCCTTCAAATCTCTATCCATAAAGGTAAATATTCATTAAATATTCAGAAGTGGAACATAGTTTACCCATATGTCTGCTCTCTCAAAGTTTCATGAGACTCTTTGAGCCCAGATTTTCCATGTTGGCACATAAGTTAGCAAAACTGATGTTATTGTATGTTTAGGCTTGGTTCCTCCTTGCCTGGGAAGCAGAAGGAGTTATTAATAGATATTACTACTAAAATGGTTTGTGATTTCAGGCTGTATCAAATGTGTGACTGTCTTCCTGATGCACTGCATGCGGAACCAAAGCATAGGCAGGGCTCAGAATCTCCTGCTACGGAGGTTGCCAGATGTTTATTGTTTGCCAGATTTTAAACAATTACAAAATTTCCACCATATCTTCAGAGCACAGCTTCCTTCCCTGCCCCCTCAGCCAACTTTCCCTCTCCCCTCCCCTTCCCTTGGCTTTGCTTGTAGCTGTGAGCTCTCGCTGTTCCTGTGGATCACGGGCACTGGTTTCTGCTGACTACGAACATTTATTTACGTTCAGGCATTTTGCACTGTTAGGTCTACAAATGAAGGCCAGTGAACGGGAGGTTTTCTCAAAAATTTACCTGAAGCGTCTGAGAGGGGCAGAAATAATTTAGGCCTTGAAATATAACTGAAATATATGTGTAAGGGCTGAACACAAAGTTCATAGTTCTTGATAATGAATTGACATGTATTTCAAATCCTGGTAATTTCAGTGTTCTTATGAGTTGTGCGTTAAGTTCGGCTGTGAAACTATTTCAGATCACCGTGTTTCTGGTGATACACAGTGCAAAAGAAGTGGAGATCACACTGTGTAAAGGTGCATGACCTTACATGAGGTTTTAAATGCATTAACATTTTTTCATGAATGAAATTATTTAGTGTTTAATGCTAATATGCTACTAAGTGTTTAGAGCTAATATCCAGGGAAGAGGCTTCTAGTATATGCTGTTACAGAGCCAGGAGGTGGTTGCATAGTACAAGAATTAATGACTGCTAATTTTGTTAGCAAATTTGAAGTATTTTAATAATAGAGCCAGTGTTTAGATGCTATCTCTAAATTCAGAACCTACCAAAAAGGTATTCAGCCAGACTATTTTTATACAAGTGTTTCTCAAATCAAATATCCATCCAAATACAAGATTACAAAGGGATCTAGAGGTGAGGATAGACTCCAATTGTCCAAAACAACGTTCAGATGTTCGAAATAAAAGAAGCTATTTTTGTCTATCCACAGTCCATCTCTTGTCCACTTTTGCTCATATTATTTGACCAGGAACTTGCTTTGTAGCCTTTTCCTTACTGCTGTCCTTGTATTGTATAGATGCAGTTCCACACAGCTTCTGTGAAGGTGAAGCAGGACTCAGAGAAAAGTCTTTACCTTTGCCCTGAATCATGCTGAAAGCAGCTGGCTTGCTCGCTGAAAGGAGTTAGGTGACCTACGGAAAAGCTGATACACCAACCTTCAATTACAGTCTTAGATTTTCCTGTCCATGCTAAGGACCAAAATAAGATTGTTCTGGCATCCTCTTTGTTTTTATAATCCTTATTTGTTGCTGCTTTGTTTAGCAGAGTTCGTAGTTATTATTTGAGTATAGTTCTTGTAATTTAGTAGTCATCTGTGATAACCAAAAGCAGTTTTGTCTGGGACAACAAATTAAACATTTCCTAGGGAAAGTGGAACAGTATGCACAAATTGCAAGTTACTGTATTGTATTAAATTTTCTGGGTGTGCAGTTATCAGTTATGTTGTTCTGTTTTTTTTAGCCATGAATTGTAGAGATTTTCAGAAGCATAGCTTTTGTTAAGACTTGAAAGCACCTTATGGGGAAGCATTGTTATCTCATTCCACTTTGCGTTGACTGGTTTAGACTTTTTTGTTCCTATTCTAGCACCCTTGTCTGTCAAATAAATTTGATTATTCCAGTACATTTCCCTCCCATTAAACCTTTGTATTTCTTCTAAGGTATTGTATACTCTCAATTTAAGAATTTGTTCTTTTCAGTTGTGAGTTCAATATTTAGATGGTACATGTATTTTCTTTAGAAGTTACTTCTATGACTTCCAGCATCTGTTTTGAAACAAGCTGTGAAGCACATGTGAGAAATACCTCACCGAGTGTTAACTATATGGTTTCCTGATATGTATGTCCTAAATATTAACTTCGAAACAAAAGTAGATGTTATCAAGACTATATGAAAAATAATTACTGGACAACTTGCAGTGTGACCAAAGTCCTGAGATTTCAATGTAGCCAATTTCCTTTGGCTTCTAGGAGTTTGGCTTGCTTGCAGGTGACACTCTCAGTGTCTCCTCTGTGACCAAATACTGTACTTTGAGACGTCCCAAGAAACCTTTTCCTAGAACTTGACTCTTCTTGGCTGTGTGCTTGGGCGACAGGAAATCCTCTTCTCAAAGATGCCTCCAAAATACTCTGGAGATAGTGAGGCAGAAGTGGAAGCTGACCCTTGGAATGGGAATCTACTTTGATCTTCCCAACAACTATTTTGTGGCACCTCTCATTTGACATGCAGTTGTTCTTTTCCTTCAAGAACATGGGTATATGAGAGCAGTGCTTTCTTGGACAGAGAAACTCTAAAAGAAACAAACGAAAAGAACTTTTTTTTGTTTTCTTCTCTTTTGTCCTCTCTTTGGCAGCCATGATACAAAAACAGAAAACCAGAACAGATAAAAAGACAAGGTATCTGGGTATCTGGGGATCTTAAGTAGATGCATTTTTCTGAAGCTATATTAACTAACAACACACATTATCTGGGGAGGTTGTGAGTGTTTGTATGTTTTGCCTCTCTCTTGGAAACTAAGCAAGAGCTTGAAGTTTTTTCACACTTTCAGTGTTGTGAAATTAGTAAGTGTGTGGTTCCTTAATGACTACCTAAACAATACCTTTTGTGTGTTGATTTTCATGTAAATTTTTCATTTTTCAACATTCATAATGCACATCTGGAGCCTTGTTGCTCAGATGCAGGCTTTTGTGTTAGATCCCCTCACTTTTTAAATGAGTCTTTGCTAGCTCCGGCACAAATGCCCATGGGACTTAATTTTAGCTCACAGACCCCTGAGTTACTCCATGATTGTGGCTTTAGAGGTGCAGTGCGACATGTAGATGGCAGAATATCAATAGCTGTGCACTGATGAGAAATTCTTAATTTAACAGTTCCTCTAATTTTAGTGTATATAAAGGTTAAAATAACATGCACATAGGGATTATTATTAATCCAGAGACTGTAAACGTGGTCTCTTAGTAACCTGAGGGTGGTAGGGAAGAAGCTCGGAGTAGAGCCACTTCAAAAATACACTGGTTGCCCCAGTTGAACCCATGTTGACATTTAAATAGGGTGTCATGTTCCACAACAGATGAGAAACAATGCTTGGCAAGAAGACCATTTCAAGAAGTGTACAGGAAAATGGGTCTACTTTCTCTTTTCCCAGTGGTGGACGAGCTATTTTGGTGCTGGAAACTGTTCCTGTGTGAAGTGTATGGGAAAGAAATAACAAAAGTACGCTGAACCTGGAGAAGGAAAAAAAAAATACTTAAAAAAATACTTCAGAGAGTGTAACACAGAACTACCTTAAGCTTTTACTTTTACCTGGAGAAACTAAAACTTAGCCACGTGGCAAAAAGCAGCTTTGCAGAAGACTAGTAACTCAAATCTTAAAAAGACTGGACTTCTGGAAAGAACTCACTTGGAGGAAGTAGGAACAGTAAAAGTAGTAGCTGGACTAACTTTTGCTTCTGGAGGAGTGCTGGTGGTATTCCACAGCCAGCTAATTGGCAGTAGTAGAAATAGCAGGGATTAATCGTTAACTGGTTTGCTGTTTGTCTGATTTTAACACACTGCTGCCAGAGCAATGAAGTATATTATGATATAACAAGGCAAATATTTGTAATGTTTTTACTGCTAGCCCAGGTGTATATATATATATAGCTATTCTATTACCTGCGTGTGGGACACAATACTTTAAACTATATAATTAGCCTATCACTTAAAGTAATAGCTTCTTTAAAGCTGCTTCTTTGTTTAGATTGCCTTAGATACTCTGTTGAGAGACTGGTAATTTAAAACTTGATTTTCAAAGCATACTATTTTCTCCTTGTTTTCTAAGTAGATCAGTAGTAAGAGTAAAATTTTGGAACATTGTGGTCAGTAGAAACTATTGTCTTGGACTATGAATCCTATTTATCTAAGCACATGATAAATCTAAGCAAGCTGTGGGACACACTGACTGGAGAGTTCTTTTCGAAGTTTTCTTAGAGGAGTACTTAGCCTCCTTGCTCTTGCATCTTGTGATCTAGGAAAACAGGGTCATTAGTGAGGAAAATCTTCCCTGAGAGTTAGAAGAGTAAGAATTCAATCTTCAGTGATTTAGGAATTCTTTTCCTGTGTAAAAAGTATGATGTAGTAGCTCATTCCTTTCTGTTTTAAACTTACACAACTTCCTGCCAGGGAGGGCAGGAAGCTGATGTTCAGGTGATGAGTCCAGATCGTGGTAGAGCAACTGTAGTAACTGTATGGTGGGTAAAGCATTCCTCTCTTTCATCAAGAATTAGCTTGAGCTTGTCACAGAAGTAGGAGTATCCCAGCTGCCTGAGTTCTGCTTGGTAATCATACTGGTATGTTTTTAACAAGATTTAATAAACTTTGACAGGAGCAGGTAGAGGATAATCAGCAAGACATCCAAGGGCAAGGCTGTAAGACTGTAAGAACATGCTGTTTAGTTGGCCTTTGGTAAGAGGCACCTTTTTCATACTGATGCCTTTAAAAGTGGCCTGATCTGAGGTTATTTCCACTATTAATGATTTGGGGTTTTTTTGTAATGCTAGCTTTGTAAAGCACACCCCCTATACATACTGAGCGTTACTTCAAGTGTGGATGAGCACATTGATTTAATTTTAAATCTTATCCTTCATTTTTTAAAATGGTTGGTATAGTCTAAAAAAACCCACAGAACCTCAGTTTGAAAGTGTATTTTTAATATTTTATCAGCCCTGCATAAGGGGTAATATTAGGATAAAAAGGGGGAGATTATGCAAAAGAAGTTCAGTAACTTGAAATCCTAGTGTTGTGAGAGTTTGTTGCTTGGTTTGTTTTGAAAGCCAGTCCAATCAAATTAAAAGCAGACAAAACTAAATTTGGTTCAAAGTTGGCTCACCTCAGGTTTCAGCAGGAGCTGTGAAAGCCAAGTTTAAATTGGGACAGGAAGGGAGGGAATGTGGTCAATAGCCTTAAAGTTGAGCATTTCAAATAGGAAGTCTGTTTATGACTCCAATAGCACTTGCTGTTCTGATTTGTTTAGAAAAGCTAAAACAATTCAGAACAGTGGAGTTGCTTGAGGCTTTTCTGGCTGGGATTGAACTAAACTTTGTCAGAAATTTAAGCTCATCTCCAGGCTTTGATTCATCCAGTTAAGTGGTGTGATTCCAATTTTTACTCAAGGCACCATCTTGGCATTACTTTCTTCGTTTTGCAATATTGAACAGAGCATCAATATTTCCTAGTCGTAAGAATATATCATATAACTTATTCCATGTGCTTTTCTAAGAGTAGGTCTAATTTTATCATAAGTATTAAAATACTGTTTCAAGGCAGTATTAATGAGTGTAATATGGGATCACAAAAATTTTTTGAGGGAAATATATTGATATTGCTCACTGCTGAAATGTGGCAGGGTTAATGTGGCCTATATTTGTTAAGAGAAACAGAAGAAAAAGTGCTCACTCAGAGAGGTGAAAACTAAGGAGGATATAATTGCCAGATGTTATCTGGGAAAAACATCCTCTCCCTCCCAAAACCTGCACAGAATTTTCTATAGGCAAAGCCTTTGCATTATTTATTTTATTTCTTTTCATTCTTGAGTTTAACCTTCTCTTCCCCTCATTCTTACACATCTTCTCCTCCTGCCCCCACACCAGAATGCCAAGGTTTTCAACAAGGCAGTTCTCACAGCAATCTGCTGAAACATTGAAACACTAGTGACTTAAAGCATCATCTTTGCTGGATCACTAGTGCTCCTAGCTGGATAGTGCATTGATTTATGTAATACATCATATTTCTATATGTACAATTTATATAATTTGTGCAATAGTCTGTATTTATGTAATTCAGGCAAGTAGTGGGGACGGGAATTCTATTCAAATTATTGTATTAGAAATTCATGGGCTGCTGATGTGGAAGAAAATAACCACATCCTTTGCTCAAATAACAAAACTCTAAAACTGCAGCAAACAGATTTGACAGAAAGAATGCATCCATATGCAGTTGGAATTGATACATCCTTAATTTAGTTCATACCAAGTTGTTATTTGTACGTTTACTGCATGTGATGTTCTCAATCCAAATCAAATCTTGCATCTTTGGGGTCACTTTGCAAATTCCTGGTTAGAATATTTTAGATATCTGTAACATAGATAGACACATATAGATCTCAAGACTCGGCACCTCTTTCTGATCTAACCCCTGTAATGGGAAGATGTGCTATCCGTTAGGACTCATAGCCCAGAATTTGCAGTCCGGATGTGGAGCATTCAGAGGACTTGTGATGTTAGTTCATGGTTTTCCAGAGTGGTGAGTTTTATAAAATTCACTGAGAAACATGTGGGACACATACACATGCCAC
Source organism: Rhabdornis inornatus (assembly GCA_013397075.1). NCBI lineage: Eukaryota > Metazoa > Chordata > Aves > Passeriformes > Rhabdornithidae > Rhabdornis > Rhabdornis inornatus. The sequence goes on from VWZS01009934.1 coordinate 3,680,065, forward strand.
CTTTGCTCTGTCCGTAGTAAGTGCCAGCAGCAGTTTGGACAGTTTTGCAGGAGCACTGCAGCCACCCTCCAGCCCTACTGAATGGTGTAGGGAACAACTGGAATATGGTGGCAGAGCTGGAATTGTAATGTGATGCAGAAGATCATGCATATGTTATGAAAAAGATGTGATTTTATAAATCTGTCAGCTGTGAAGGGGAGGTGATGGTGGTTTGTAGGCTTAATGAGACGTTAGTGAACAGTTATTGTTAGTGGCATAGGAGTGAAGAAACTGGAATTTGTCAGGTGTTTCATTCTACTCAGTACATATTAACAGCATTTAGATTTGTACTTCCAGAGTACCAGGACTCTAGCACCAAAATTTTCTCTGGAATTGCCCTAGATCATGAAACACATTGGTCAGGGAAGAAGTTAAAACTACATGATGGTCAAGGGTTTTCTAAAGAATAGCCAAATTGCTTATATTCCCTCTCCCCACCACAGGCACAAGCTCTGCTCTCACACCTGGTTTTATATAAAGACACTCACATTTGAAGAACAAGGGAGATGATCTTAAAGACACTTAAAAGGAAATTTAAAGGAAAGGGTTACTCCAATCTTGAATTCAAGGGAAGGGAATATGGAGCTGACAAGCATTCCTCCCACTAATATTCCTTTTCTGTCAAATACCTATATTATTTTCTTTGTCATCTGGATTCTCTGCATCTGGATAAGGATCTTCTCTCTTCTCCTTTCTTTTCTCCACCTGCACTAAATTTTGCTGCTACTGAGCAGCACCTTTTAATTCCCATCATTTTTCACTACCACTTCAAATCCCTTTTCTTATTAGCTCTTTACTTCACTCTAATTTTCCTGGCCCTGCGATCATGCATCCATGTATGCAGTTTCTCTTTTTAAAAGTAGTTTGATTCTTAAAAATTCTTCTAATATTTCTTCAAAACAAAAGCATACAAATGCCAATTGTAGCATTTTTCTTAAAATTTTTCAGTTTTCTGACAGTCATGTTATGTAAACTGATACCATTGCAATGCAGTTTAAACTCAGTGCCTATCCCGTCTTCTTCCTTCCTCTCTCCTCAAGTGAAAACTAATCTGCTAGAAATTAATTTGGATATAGAATTTTTTTCAGATACACTGTCTTTTAAGCATAGAACATGTGCCTGGGCTAACATTTGGACTTGAAATCTTGTTTTACCTTTGCTTTTTTGACTGTACAGTGAACGCTATACTCTAAATCCAGGGGGAAGTGTTGAAACAGAGAATGTTTTAAGAGCCTAAGCCATAGTTTGAACAGTCACCTTGACATTGCAGGAAAAGAATACCAACATTTAGAAAAGCTAATGTGGTGAGGGTAAAGGAAAATTTAGCTGTATCTCAGATTTACATATGCATTTATTTACAGATGCTCAAGTTAAGAACATTAATGATACCTGTTTCCTCCCCTGGCCCTTGCCCCAGTCCCCATAAATGTGCCAAACTTCAGAGGAATCCAAAGCAGTCCATATATTTTGCTTTGTTTTCTGATCTGTTAAGTACCCTTTTACATAGAAGAACATTATCTGTTTACATATTACTGTGGAAATTTGACTTTGTGGAGACAATGAGGACACATTTTCATTCGGGGCGGGTGGCAGCTGCTAAGTGTGCAGAAAGATTCTTAGTTCTAACCAAGAACAATCTCGAAAGTTTTTCTTTGTGTAGTAGACTTAATGATGCTTTGTTCCTTTTGGTTAAGCAATAAACACAAACAGATTCCAGCTTGGATGTGCTGGTCTGCTCCTCTGGAAGAGGTAAGGGCTCGTCTTGGCAGCACAGTTTCTGCAAAGGGAAATAGTGTCTCACTCATTTTCTAGAATTCTTTGAATGTGTTTGGGGAGTAGTGAAGCAAAAACAGTAAGCTGATAATTTTCTTCCTGTTTCAAAGGCCTTTCATGAGTTTTACGGGGGTCAGCTAAGTACTGAAATGGTCACAGGGAGACTGACAGAGTATTCTCATTATATTAATGTGTTGTCTGTTTATCTGTGTTAACAATGGATTTATAAGAAAGTTTTATGTCTTTATATATCTGTCAGTAGGCAAAGGAGATATTTTGGCTACACAAATCTAGAAAAGGCTGAGGAACATGGAAAGGGACCAAGCTAAGGGAATCAGCTGGAAGATTTCTGCATTTTGTCATTGGAAAGCCTATATTTTGGCACAGTTACAGAAAATAAGGACTTCTTTTTTGCTTTTGAGACATGTAGTGGTATACTTGCACTTGCTGGGGTTTTTTTGTTTGTTTTTTTAATAGTAACAGATTTTCTCTTTCGAGTATCCAAAAGCAGTTCAAATACCTGTAATCCCATATTAAACTCTTCTTTCAAAAACTCCATTTGCTTTTTACAGCTGTTCACAGGTTTGCTTTGGGTGGATCTCAGACTTGTTTATCTATGCTAATCATCACCTGCAGAATTTTAACTTTAATATATGTGGCAAATGGCAAAGAGCTACTCTCTCACAACAGTGTTCCCACTTCTGCTTGTTCAGTATCTCACTTCTTGCACATCTTCCTCGATTAATACAGTTCTGAGGTCTGCCCAGATGCATATTTCTTCAGTCTCTGCTCTTCTTGATGTGTTGCATTAAACCTCCCTCAATCCCACCATTATCTACTTACCTACCAAACCTTTTTTGGTAAAATTTTGCCTTAAATGCATTTTGACAGTTGCCTTCATACCTGTGCTCTTGAGTAACACTCAAGCTAGAGCAGAAACAAAGAATCAGTAAATACATTAGAGATGCCTCTTAAAATGTCAGTAGTTTAAAATTCAATACATATGCATCCATAGACTGAGAAAGGTTGGAGACTTTCTTTCATGTCAGTACTAGAGATCAGAGAGATGGTATTTGTAGAGACTATTTTGGGAGAGGGGATCAAAAGAATGGTGAAATAAAATATTAAATTGAATCAGGAGGCATCTAGGAAAAATTTTGCCACCTCCAACCTCAATGGTTGTCACATACTTTTCAGAGATTGAGAAAATACCTGTTGGCTGATGAATGGTTTCATTTTTTTAAAATTATGAAACCTTGATTGATTGCAATGTTGGTTGTCTTCTTATGACCTAATTTACCTCTCATCTTTTCTAATTCACATCTTAGTCAGAATTGCATAATTTACTAAGTACTGCAAATAGAGATTCAAAATAAGTTTTTAGGTGGGCTAGCTGTGTTTTAAAAAGAGATGGGAAAGAGAAATGCACTTCATCAGGAACAGGGCAAGAGGACACAGCCTCAAGCTGTGCCAGAGGAGGTCCAGGCTGAAAAGCAGGAAGAATTTTTTTCACAGAAAGGATGATTAGGTTGGTGTGGAGTCACCAACCCTGAAAGTGCAAGAAACAACTGGATGTGGCACTTTGCATTGTGGTCTAGTTGGCAAGGTGGTGATTGGTCAGAGATTGGGCTTGATGATCTTAGAGGTCTTTTCCAACCTTAATGATTCCATGATTCTATGATATGTGTATTAATGAGTCCATGTTTACATTAACTTGTCTTCCTCAGGTCTGCATGAGGTTCTTCATATGATGCCTTAATTCACCCCTGAAAAACTCCTGCATCGCCATCAGTTCTTTTCCCTTCTGCATTCTCATGCTTTTTAATGTCCTTTTGTTTGAAAGGAAGTCACCAGGAGCAGTGGATCATAACCTGGCTTTTAGCTGAACACTGGTTGAGAAAATTGCCATCTTTGTTCATTTGGGTCATTTGGGCCTTTTTAGTCACAGAAGAACACTTTGCAGAGGACCTGACTAAATTCAAAACAATTAAATGGACCATATTTATGTTCTTAAAGGGAAGTCTATACCTACCTGGCAGCTCTGAGTTTGCCAAATCATTGTCATCATTGGACACTCAGGTGATACTGAGATAGAGGATAAACCTTAAGAGGTGCAGCATGTTGATAGGAACACTGATGACAGATATACTGTGCAGATTTGTGAGAGGTGGATGCATTGATGGCAGGACAGTGGACAACATTAATGGCACTTTAAAGCATGATTTGCTGCATGCTCTTCAGTTCTTTCCATGGTATTCAGCTTTACTATTATAACTGAAGAAATTACTTTCAAGCAGGGGAAAATTGAACAAGAAAACAAAAACGTTGCATGCAACTTGAGATCCCAATTTTTTTTAATATGATCTACAGCTTGAAGCCCTTTCCATGTGTTCCTCAGCAACCACACTGCGGTGAAGGGTGATGCTCGTCTTCTAGCTGGAGCAGGCCACATGTCCTAAAGTGTCTGTGGAAGAGTCTTGGACAGTGTAATCCTTCCCCATCAAATGACCAAGCACGTGTCCTCTGCAGCCAAAATTCAGACGCTTGCATCTCATACTAGATATGCTTTTGGTCCTGTGAAGGAAATGTATAACAGCTTGCTGTCCTCTAACCAAGGCATGCCAAACATATGGGGGAGGAATACTTTTGGACCCATAACACATGTGGTAGTGGAGTCAATGTGGAGGAGGAAAGGAGAGAACTGCACAGAAAGGGTGATTGAACCTTCCTGATTCATTCCTTGCTCCCATGTAGGGGAACAGAGGGGATGGCTTCAAGGCTGGTGCCATCTGATATCTTGAACTAGGCTTTTAGAGGAGACACCCCTTTGATGTGCTTTGCCTGCAGTTCTTACTGCAATAAGAGTTGCTATACTCTCATTAGTACAGCTTCACTGAAACTGAAACCTTTGCTTTCAGAGCCAGATGTCGCTCTGTTCTGAAGGACCTTGTTAATTTTTATCATAAGTAATGCTTTAAAAGAATGATCGAGACATTTTGTGTTATGAATCTGTAGCAAAATAGTTGATGCCATTTTGGCAGCAGCCTTTTGTGAATTTGGGGGAATCTGTCATCTTCTTGCTACTGTTCTCGGGCTTGAAACTGTAAAGAATGACACAGCTAGTGATCTGCAATAAAATTCAGGTCGGTCTTTCCTACTTTAGAGAAATTATTTATAAATGTCCTTGTTGCCAGGCACTTCATAACTATATAAGTGGGAGAACCTCTTAGTGATATACCTTAATAGCAGAATTAATGATGTTTGAACTTAAGTCTGTTTGTTGAGACTTCATTAGCTTTTCAGATGAGAAAGCGAGTGGGGGAAAATGTACTCCAAACACGAGTTGTGCACTGGGGCACACCTGGAGACAAGCAGCCAGCTAAGGCCCCTATAGCACTGCTTTCTCACTATTTAACTGCTCTTGTTTCTTTCATGAGTTACATCTCTTGTGGGTCCCTTTCACCTTTTAGTTTATGTCTGTGCTGGATATCTTTTGTTGTTTTAAATTCTACATGTGTGTGATTACCATCAGAAAAGTGTTTATGTGTGTGTATATATACATCTTTCTTTTTTCAGGTTTCTGTAATGTGTTTCATGACTGAGCATCAAACACATGAGCTATTTTTACACAGTGGTGAGTCCTTAGATGATCCTGTTTAGGATTTGGTTTTGCTTTGATTTTGGTTTCAAACTGTCTGAAATGGGACTGCTTAGGAGCCTGCTAACCACTACCCTGTGTTGATGAAGGGTAATCCCTGTATTAAACTTCTTAATGTCCTGCAGCAAGCTTTTTCCATTTCTTAGAACAAGAAGATCTTCTTATAATCATAAGTGTGAAATTCAGTGCTGTGTATTACAGTAATGGATTTTTTTTTGTAGAAGAATCTCCTTTTAATGAGAGTGAATTCCTAGTGCTAAGAGGCAAAAATCGTGTTTTATTGGTTTTACTACTTGGCATGTCCTCAGACAATTTGTTTGTTGTGTTGGATCATCACGGGGTCTGTTAGATCATCTAATTGAAAAAAAGGGAGTTTGTAGTCCTGGAACATCTCCAGAAGTTGTTTGTTCCACAGCCAAGTCCCTCCTATGCTCTAACTCTGAGGTCATGTCCATAAGTCATGTTTATTATGTTTAATTTATTTCCCTATTACACACTTGGAATGTAAAACTTTGTAATGAAATATACAACATAAAGTGCATTTTTAAAATAACAATATAAATTTGTCTCTAAGGTTGGTCACCTGGTCTTCAGCCTTAGGTTGAAGGTTACTCATTCAGTACTTCAACAGAAACATGCTGATTATCATTGCTTCTAAGAAATAGATAAGGTACTGAACAATGGACAAAGTTTTTTAAAATGGATATATATATTTGTTTGTGGGGGAAAAAAATCAACATGCTTTGCTTTTCATGTTTTCACATCTGATTTTTCAGGAACAGGAGATACCTTACAACATGTTCTATTAACATCAGGCCTGCACAGTTTATACCTTTATTTCTGATCACAATGTCCCAAGTTCTTACCTCACCAGCTTTAATCAAGTTTTTCTTGAAAAGCATATTTGAGGGTAGGGTGCATCTCTTTTTTCGTTGTTCTAGATCATTCAAAACCTAATCTGCTGCTGAAAAGAGGCACTGAGAAGTGGGGTGGGACTTTAGAATTTTATATACTGATCTGTGATCAGGAGTTTTTCAGGAAACAGGAGTCTTACTGCTTCTTTTGAGAGAGATTTTTATGCCCCATAAATCAGGAAGGAGAGTTTCAAAGGGCTAGTTCCTATCTTTATGTAATTACATATTCAGTGCAGTCTTGAAATGTGTGTCATCTGTATCAAAAAGGAAGAGACTGCTGCTGACAGCTCTTGTAAGTATTAAAGGTTGGAGGGAAGTTAAAGTTTATATCAGTCATTTATGGTGGTTATGGGTTGTCACACAACTTTTTGAATTCATCTATATGATTTCCGGCAACACTGATGCTGCTGGCATTGACTATTGCAGTGGATGGCAGGTATTGAAGAGGCCCCAAACAAGAGAGTACAGGGCAGAGGACTGGTTTGCAGGGGGGAGCAAGGGGAAAGAAAGAAATTTATCAAAGAAGGTATCTATAAGAATTAGAGAATGTAATTGTTCGTAAAATCATAGGTTAGTCCTGACAATTAGACTTGGAAAGCAAGTAAAGGAGATCAGGGCATAGAAAGAAAAGGAAGGTGGTATTGCTTAATGCACTTACTTCCTATTCTAAAGATAGCTATCTCGATAAAAATGTCAGTGGTATGACAGAGTAATTGTAGACCAGGATGTATGCAGTTTGCTCCAGCTGCCTGACCTCGCCTAGCTGTTGCCTGAAATGAAACAAGCTGTGTTCCGATCAGCACTTTCTCTGGGCTGCTGTGGAAAGTTATATGAACCCCCACTGGTGTCTGTGCAGGTTTTGTGAGCTATGGCACTGAATCCTGTTTGCTGCAGATTTTTCAAGCTCAAAGGAAAATTGTTCTGTGTCCCCAGCTCTGCCATGCCTCTCAGAACACCTGGAATAATTCTTATTTGGGCTGTCTGACCTGTCAGGAGCTAAAGATTAAAACTGGCAAGCAGCCCAGTGAGGGAACAGCTTCTTCATGTAGCTCATCTAATCACTGTACCATCATTTTGCAGTGTAGCCAGTCTTGCTCAACAACGTATGTTCACTTTGAGTAGCTTGAGCCTAAGTCTTCTGGCATTTTCATGTAGAAAATACAGATCTTTCTTCTCCTGCCACCCTCTTCCCCCCAGAAACGGAGTATCAAAGAGCAAGGTCCACCTTGCGCACTGAAACTGTATGACAAAACCCGTGGCATTTGCAGGTGGATTCCAATAACTTGAACACATTAGCAGATTCTGCAAACTTTCATGTTCAAAAGTGGTGTGTTATCATAAGTTTGTTTACTTTTGATTTAAAGGTCTGTCTGTATTCTGCCTCTCAGGATTTTATGCCTGCTTCATAAGTGGGTTGATATGGACAGCTCTTTAATACAAGTTGTGGAAGTTGGCATCAATAGTGAAGAAGAGCTCAAAAATAAAAGTAACAAAAATGCAGCACAAATAGGGATATACCTGCAGAATGATGGCTAAATTTCATAATGTCCATTATAACTTCATTGCAGCACTCTACAGTGATCCTTTTAAAGTTTCAAGCAGGTGTTTATCTAAAACAGTTTAATTTAGGCATATGCATGATCTTATTCACTTTATAGAAATATGTACAGATTTTGAATATTCCCTATCTTGCATTTTGATGAAAGGTTTGGTCATTCGGAGAAAAAAAATCGGAAGTAAGGCAGTCTTTATAGGCCTTGGATCCTAAGGCAGTTTCATCAGACTTCACAGAAACTCAGCCAGTAAAGGTGAACACTCTGTCCACATTTGGATGGTGGGCAGCCCATGAAAATTTGATGGATTGATTATAACACTAACTTTAAAAGGAGAGGTAACTTCATACCAAGACACAGAAAATTTTTATGTGTGTACATACAAACCAGTAACATACCTATTACCTTAGGCTTTTAATTACATAATTCTACATGGAGAAGAGGGAAGCTCTGATATGCTGCTTGCTTTTCATTTTTATTTTAAGGGAAATTCAGGCTTGCCTCAGTGTGTTGATAGGTAAATGCTAATTTTCATATGTATTAGCATCAGTACACATAAGGCATTTTATTCAAATTATACTAGCCTGCAGTTGTTGTAGAATTTAGAGGGCGAGGAATTTAAAATACCAAAAAAATAATACAAAGAATAATGTATTTTCACAATCCCTGTAGTGAATAGATACAGAGTAGTTTACAGCTGAAGCATTTTTCTTCTTCCATCTTCGTGAAGCATCACTGAAGTTGGAGTTATTTTCATGAGATGTTGAAGATATGAATTGCTTGCCCATATGGATTTTCTCATCGCTTGAGGTCATTGGATGTCTTATGGACTAAGCTGAACAGCACTGTATTGAAAGAACTATTCCTTTTAAGAGAAGAAAAGCATTAAAATGTATTAGCATTAACTTCCTAAGAAAAAAAGATTCATTAATACCACTAAAAATGATGAATCATCAACAGAGTTGTTAAACTGCATGCAAAAGCTCTGTCATTTGCTGGTGACCAGCAAGTTTGACTGGCCACCAGCTCTGCACTTTATATTCCAAGTTATTTACACATCATTGAGAATACACTAATTCTGGCTTGCTGCCATGCAATGCAGTTGCTCAGCTGTGTTTCCTGCTAGCAACCTTTACTTCCATTTCACTGTAATTTCTGGGCACTGATTGTTAGATCTCTAGATGAACTCACCTTGAATCCATTTATAGTTTAGGAAGAGAAAAAGGCATTTCAAGGGAGGGACTGATCAAATAATAATCTATTTTTTTTTTTAATTCAATTTTAAATATCTGTGTTAGAATTATTTTAGTTAGAATTATTTTAGTGGCATTGCACCTCACATTTGACTTACTATAAGATTCAATCTTTTGTGCTGCAGTTGCTTAAAGTTGTTACTGATGATAGAGTTTTGCATAATGTGCAGAGTTTTAACTCGTAGTGGATGTAACATCATGTCTTCATTGAGCATGATTATAGCAGATTTTCTGTGAGGCCCGTAACAGAAGTTTCTCTGCTTATCATTGATCTGTTAACCCTGGAATGCTCAAGTGAACAGATTCCAAACATAAACTTGGAATTTGTAACAAAAATATTTAAATCTGGGATCAGGGTTTTCATCTGCCAGGTAAATAAAAAAAAACCACCAAGCATACACTTGAAATAGAGGAAGTTGGAAAAAAAAATAACTTTATTTTTGTATTATATATGGATAATATGGTTTGTTTAGTTTTTAAGTAATCCAAATACTTTCAGAGCATTTTTCAGTATAAAGCATGACCTTGTAAGTTACCATCATGTTTTCAATAACAGTTAGAACAATCATCTGCTAAGATTTAGTTCTTAAAATCTGATAGTATAACTAAAAAAAACAAACAAAAAAAAACCCCAAACTTTAATAGTTATGTAGTGTTTGTATTTTTATGTCTGTTGATATTTTGAATTTTTGAAGTGCAGTCTATCCATTCAGTATTTTCCAGAAAGGCACAGTAAAGAATCATTGAATGGTTTAGGTTGGAAGGTACCTTAAAAATCATCTAGTTCCAACCCCCATGCCATGGGGAGGGACACCTTCCACTAGACCAGGTTGCTCATGGCTCCATACCCATTCAACAAGTTCACGGCAACAACATGCCATAAATTGTCCATTGTATACTAACGCTAATTCAGGATTCCACAGGCAACTGAAATCACTAAGAAACACAGATTTTGGCAGTATTGGAAGTATTTTGCCACAGCACCAGATTTTTGTTAATCTTTGGCTGTGTGCTCTGTGCAGTTAACAGAAGACAGCTATTGGCTCATGCTACAAATCACGTAACATTTCAGAGATAGCATATGGAAAGTATCCAAGTTGAACGGGAAAATGTAGGCACTTGACTCAGTGACATCTTTTTCTCTTTTCAACTTACCTTCTTGCAGGGCTTACAGAGAAATAATCTGAAACTTCAGAGAGCTGTAAATAGCAGAGAAGGTAACTGGGGCTGGGGAAGCAGTATGGTAAAGGCATGAAGGGAGCCTGAGGAGATTCACAGATTAGCGGGAGGCTATTGTTTGCTGACACAATAGAAGGAACAGGCTTCAAAAGGTGTGTGGATGCTTGCCATCTTCTGCCTCCTTTCCCTCTGCTGGATAGGACTTCCACGGCAGAAACGGCAGCTCACAGTGATAAAGTGGAAGCACGATGAAAGGGATGCCCAGGTGCCCTCTCTCCCCTTAGACAGTTGCACTACCCTCTGAGCTGGACCAGGCTGGATATTGGTGATGTTTTCTCCAGTCATGCTCTTACCAGATCCAGAGTCATGCTCTTACCAGAGCCAGGTTCTTCTGGCAGCTTGAAACTAATTTCTTTTTCTGTCTCATTTACACATGGCTTGCAGCATCTCAAGCCAGAATTATTAAATTAGGTGAAACAGTTCAGTTTGGAATATATTAAATTGTTTTCTCAAGTCATGGGAAAGCTCTCATACTTCTCTGGAAAGCAGCAACATGCCTTTTGATTTCTGTAAGGCAAAACCAGTGGTCCTGACCCACAGTTCTGGATACAACATTGCCTGCAACAGCCCTTTGCAGTGTTCCTGCTCTAGTAGGAAGTTGCAGCCCTTGTGCCCAAGATGGCAAGGCAAGCCATGGTGAGCTATGTGCTTCACCTGGTCATCACAGGCAAACACAGCAATCCCTGTTCTGATAAATGCTGCTCCTCCTAGTCTCTGATACCAGCCATCCAGTTTAACCACCTTCATCCCTCTTCTCTGTACCTCTGCCAATTTGTGTTACTTTATCTTCAAGGGAGAGGTGACCAATGTTGATTGTGTTTTCCACAAATTCCTATAATGTCAATATTTTTCTCTTTGTGAGGAATACCTTGTTTGATATGTTCTGGGCCTCCAGTTCAGCAGGGTGGGGAGGGCATATCCTTGTTTAGTTTTGATTTGTTTTCATGGTCATTCTAACAGCTCATGGTCATTCTGAGATGAAATATTTCCAGAAATTAAGCTTTCAGAGGGGAGGACTCTGACACATGCAGAAGAGCTGCATGTGAGATGCATATACCACTCGTATTTAGGCATTTGCTATATTTTTTCATAGTTTCTGCAGCCTCAATAAAATTATATAAAAATAATTATATTGAATAAACTTGTGTCATGCACTCTGTGCCTTTTACAAATATAAACCCTGAATCTTTCTGAATGTACAGCTGTCCATTCACAAACACACTATAAATTGTTGCATGGACCACAAGCATTTGAATGGTACTGAAGAGTTTTAACCTAGCTTAATGTAAGTCATTTACATGTTCAGACAGAGCATCCTTGTGTGCTTCTTCCAAGCTCTCCTCTTTGTATACAGTGTTACAGTGGTTTATATTTCTGATAAATATTTTGCAGGGTTAGCCTTTTTAATAGCTGGTTTTCCCTACATCAGCAAGCAGCACCCTACGCTGTCTAAAGGTTAAGAACAGATTTGTCAATGAAAATTTATAGTGCTTGATTTTATTTAAATCAAGTGTTCTCAATTAGTGTCCATGTAAAAGAGCTATGTAACAGAACACAACAGTCATAATGTATCTAATGATCCTTAAGTGGTAGATTATGATCATATCTTTATTAGTGGTAGTAATTGTGGTGACAGTGTTGCTGACAGGTTAAACCATTTCTTACAACAATGCTTTTGTGCTGTTGCATTGGGATCAGAAATGCAGTTCCTGAAGATTTGCATATTGTGAAGAATAGGCTGCAGAGACATGGAAGCATAATCTTGTCATTGTGTTTAGTGATGTGGGTGGAAGATTGTGTGTAGCTGATTCTGAGCAGGAAGAGTCTGCATATAGGTAGGTTTAAAGCCCTTTAAATGTTTTAGGATTGATAGGCAAATTGGTTGATGATGTAAGTGTTGCTGTAAGTTGTTAAATATTCCAAGCAGCTATAAGCTTTCTAAAACCTTCTCAATGTTTTAAAACATACAGTGCAGTGCCTGAGCAGCTGCATTAGCTGAAATTGCTGGATTAAGCCCCTTTTGCACATGTGCTACTCCTAACCTCAGACACTACTGTGATGGTTCTGCGTAGCATTGTGCTGCATCATTGGGACATTAGGATTTAAAATTTTAAGGAGGTTGCAAGGCATCAATCTAGAATGGATCTCCTTAAAAAACAAACAAACAAACCAGAAAACTCCAAACCAAAAAACAACCAAAACCAAGCCTACAATTATGCAGGTTGTACAAAAACATGATACTGTTGTTGATTAGTCTGAAACTTTAAGCCCAGAGAAAATGTTACCATAGTTTAGGAAATATTCTCACATTGTGCATTTTTATTGTAAAAACAAACTTTTTCTTTCCCAGAGTATGTGAGAAAATACAGATTCCTCAGTAACTTATTAAATGTCTTGTTCCAAAATGTCTGCAAGTTCTGTGGACTTTTCAACCCTTCCCCCTTCTCCTTCGTGCACCAATGCTTTTATCACCTTTCACCCCAAGTGAAATGATCCTATGAGAAATATTTGCTTCAGAGAATCTAATCCATGTTATACAAGCAGCCCAGCAGATGCTGGAGAAAACTTTTGGGCTTTAGTAAAAATAAGATCAGTAAAATTATACGGGTTTGAATTTCATGAACTCATTCTATCACAATAGCATTTGAGACTAGCAGTGAATAAAGTGAAAAAGTAAACAGTAGAAAAAGAGAAAAAAGTAGACTTACTTTCCAGAAGATTATCATGCTTTGTTTAAGATTGTTTTTCCCCCTCTCCCACACAGGTATGCAGATGGAGTAGTCATTTATATAAGTAATGTATCTGCTTAGTCTTCATATTGACCATTTTCTCTATCCAGACAAATAAATAAATTCATGTCATGAAAGCCTGAAGTTTAATTGTGACCTAAACCTTGTTGTGGAAAGAACCATGTGGGTCAACAAGCCATGTCTCTTCAATTATGAGCAAATATGTGAGAGCTATTTAATCCAGAGATCATCTGCTTTGTACAAATATACCATAGAAATACTTATAGGAAACATAAGATCTAATATCACAAAAGGCCAAGCAGAACATGACTCAACAGGTATTTGTTACAAGCAGATGTATACTTTAAAAAATTAGATGCATAAGGAGAAAAATACTGGGTTATTGTTTATTCAGTAAGTTTTGATATTTTATCTGGATTTGCTAGTCATGCAGTCAAGCAAAAGCTGTATTTCTGTGGTAAATATTATTGATGTAAATCAGGTTGTGAGTGCATGAGGCTACCAACTTACTGGCAACATTATTTCCTGAAGCAAGTTTTTAATAATTGCTCTTGTGTGTAATTGCATGTTGGGATCCTTAAACAGCATTAAGAAACAGTTACAGAACTCCTCACTTCATGCTAAAGTAGTTGTATGCAATGGTTTTTCCCTATTTGTAAGAATTTTCTATTGAGAGATACCACTAACCATGCAGGCACTCACAGGAATTAGAGCGTAACTTTTTAAACATGTAGAGACTTTTTTTTTTTTTAAGCAACCATTTCCTGGGGTAGCTAAAACTTAACTTCTCAAGCAGAGAAGCTAAAACAACTGAGAAGAAACTAAAAAGTATCTCTAAGTTTATATCAAGATAGAGGGGTAATACAAGGAAATCACAGGTCAGATATGTTTGGGGTAAATGTAGAGAAAATCTAGCTCAGGCGAGTGTTGTCTAAAGACCAGGGGTGGAGGCAGGCATGCTATGACTGTGAGTGTCCAGCTCGGAGGTGTGCCTTGGAGTTAAAGGTGAGGTTAAGGCACATCACACATATGTTCAGTGTCTCACAAGCTAGTTTTCCTTCCAGTTTTTTTGTTCCTGTCCAAATAGTGAGATCATGATTGTTGACCTGAGCATTTACTATTAAATGCTCAAAATTTTACATGACATACAAAACCTTTTACAAACTGCAGACAAATGATTTGGCTTTGCTGTTACAGCTGTGCAAGGTTAGTCAGCATGTTACAGAGAATCCAGGACATGTCTCCTGTACAGATTTTACTCCTTTTCTGAAAGTGGTAATGTCAGCTATAATTCTAGCTGACTTCTTTATTTATTGATTAATTCACTTCTAAATTAGGGCAATATTAGCATGTTTTGCCTGGCTTTATTTAAATCTGTTTAATACTGATGACTCTCCTAAACAACTGATTAGAACTAATTTTCCACTGCCTTAAAATTTCTTTATTCAAAGGGGGGGAGAAGTTGGGGAAGTGCCCTTGGAGTGTCCAGCCAAGTGAAATTCTTCATAAACTGGATACTGACAGAAAAGTGCCTCCTGTTTTGCCAAAAATGTAGCATATCCTATAATACCGTCGTCTTGCAAATTCATCAAAAGATGTGTCCCTTTTGCTTATTGCAAATGCATCCGTGTCATTTTCTTTAACAATGTTATTTCATTGTAATATGTAAGAATATTTAAACCACAGGAGATTGCTTAGTCTTTTAAATGCTATTAGGACGTTGCTGGATTTATGTTAGTTTCAATCAGCTGCTTCTGCCTCTGGTACCAACAGATGGATGTGTGTGGAATGATGCCATGTGAGTTCTCTTCATAGATAAGGAATTTCTAGTCAGAAAAGACAAGAATAAACACCGGAGTTATTTTACCAGTAAGGGTCTAAAGGGAAACCCTGAGCTGATGGGATGGCCATAGCAGAAGTTCTCTGTCCCTGTGCTTTCTTGTGGGACATAGATGAAGAATAACTAGCTTGGATGAGGAATAACTAGCTTGAATGAAAGAGGATTGTCCTCTTTCTTTAGTGTAATCATACTGCAAATCTGCTTTTCACCTGATGCTTTTCCACACAGGCTTCCCAAGGAGCATCTGGCTCCTGCTTAGATCTAATTCTCCCCTTCACAAATGCTTTCTCAGGGTTAAAGACTATCATTGTCATTTCTGTGGACTGCTGCCTACAGTTTTTCTATGGAAAACTTTTCTTCTTCTTCAAACTGTTATCTTTAGCCGACAGCCTTCTACTTCATCACATCACCTGCTTTCTCCCTTTTGCTCCCTGTGCTGCACAAAGATGGGAGAGGAGTGGGCACTGGAAAAGTTGGTTTGTCAGGTGAGTTACATTGTGGCAGCTGCCAAGTCAAGGAATGGCTTGGGAATGGGGACAGAAAACCCTGTCAAGCAGCCAAGGAGCTACTCAGAGCTTTGCCAGGCCCCTCAGCATTGCCTGACCCTCTTCTGCATCAGTGAATTTGTCCTTAATCAATGGACATGAAGATGATTTGGGATCAGGTCCACGGTCACTGTGGAAATGCATACCTCATCTTTTCTGGCATCTCTCCCATCCTGCTTCTTAAAACAGATAAGCCCCTCTCAAAAAATTGTAATGACTTGTTTGAGGTCGTGGGTTTAAACAAAAGGATGAAGGTTAGATTTTTTTTGAGTGTGATATTCACTTCTCTGCAAAGTACATGCTGTTTTTTTCCTAAACCCTTAGTCAGTATTTTTAACACAGTTAAGAGTCATAATTTTTTGGTTCTTGGTTCATGCATCTTATAAAACTCCAAATGTAGCCTTCCATGGAGTGTGTACTTTTGTGTTAATATTTGACATCTCAGAGAGAAAAACTTACCAATTATTACTAGAGAGAAAGAATTCTTTTTCTTGAATACCTATGCAGTTACAACTAATTTTTCAGATTTTTCCTCACGAATGCTGAGGTGGAGTTAAAACTCAACCACTAATGATTTGCGTATCCTGATTTGCAGCAGTAGGCTACATGAAAAAGAAAGGTCAGCGAGGAGAAGCAGAGATCAGGTCACCAGTTTTACTCACCTAGTGCAGTGCCCATACCTGAGGACAGTGTCAGCAGAGTTCAGAGATCCTTATGAAAAGTGAGGCAGGAAGACTGGCAAGCCAGAAGAATCTCTTTACCAGTGGCTTAGGTCCCTCCTCTGCTTTTGATTACCTCCATCTTTCCATTTGCTCTTTTTTTAAAAAATGGAACCAAAGCCGCAAAGGAGGCTGTGTAAAGTGAAGATGGGCTGCAAATGGTCTGCGGGGTTGCTGTATAGAAACTATCTCCACTTGTACCTAATGTTTGCAAGAAAAGGCTCTACATCAGTCCTGCTCTGGATTGGAGGAGCAACCAGGTCTCTTGAGCTGCATCTGTAGGAGCTCCACATTAATTCTTTCTGGGATTTTGTCCCCTCTTACTCCAAGCAGAGCAGGCACGAGAAATGAGACTGACTTTGTGGAAAGGGTGGCCACCCAGTGTGGCTTCATCTGGGTTGTCAGTCCTTCTCCATACAAGAATGCAAATATGGCTTCAAGCAACCAGCTTGTGCTCCTCAACATTCAACCTGAGGCTCACAAATGGTGCATCCTGAGGTGCGAACTTGAAAACAGGAAGTCAAGTCTCCAGTTTCCCTCCAGGAGGGCTTATGCTGTATTGCCTGGTTTCACGAGGGGATAACACCAAGTCTAAAGTAGACTTGGTGAATCTCATTTTTTGCACACAGATATCCACTCCATGTGTATTTATATTTATAAATATATGCATATATAAATGTGCATATATAAATATATATATGTATACATATGTTGCCTGATGAAGGGGCAGAGGCAATGTGAAATACCTCATCTTTCAGGAACTCTAGGAGGATCCCACACTGGTTGCCTCAGAAGTGAGGGGAAGACCAGGAAGGGTCTTCTTTCCTTTATCCGGGATTTTGTTTTTATTCCTGTGTACAATTTGTACTGGAAGTTGGTTTGGTGAAGCAGCACTGCTGCAACCTTTTATAGAGTTTTAGATTTATCTGTGTGCAGAGGAGACATATTCATATGATAGCTACAGTTTCTCTCTGGGGGAAAAAAAAAAAAAAAAAAGAAAAAAAAATCTTTGTCCAAAGGGGGTGAAAAGTTCTCTGTTGTTTATTATTGCTTCTAGGATTTTGTAGTTCAGTTATGTTGGGATAAGTGCTGTGTTTGGGAAAAGCAAAGGGAAGGTTGGGAATATAATTACAGCTAAAAGTTCTTTCTGGGCACAGGTTGCTTGCGCATGTCATTCTTGAACTGTGTGATCTTTTCTCAGGAGGAAGAGACCCAAAAGGGTCATGGGGTTTTCGAGGGGGAGAGAGGAAATGAGAAACACTTTCCCTCTTCTGGAGAAAGGTAAAAGCAGGATATACCAGGATCCTGTAAAATTCTCTTTATTGGCACTGAGCCGTTTCAAAGCTGGGAACAAGTCTGCACCAAAAATCCCAGTGTTAGTACGTGAAAGAGGAAAATTGCTGAGGAGAGGAGGGGAAGAAACCAGGCAGATTCCTGCAGACTGATTGACACTAGCTAGATTTGGGACTTAGGTCTCAAACTGAGGTATTTACATAGGTAATAAACATGGCTACACACATCTTGTGCATCATAAATTACAGCTTCTGACACTGAAGGACTATGAAAATTCAGACTCAGTTAGTGATTTCTAACCAAGCAATCAGTTTTGAGCTCTCATAGTGCTGTGGTAGGGAGCAAACACGACTGCTCTTCACAAAAGATATTCATCATATATCCTGTGTCTGACATCCTCCAAAAACAGTAGTCACCCTGAATTGTGCTTCCAAACCTATCTGTATCTGAGGTGCTTTCTGCCTCTCCAGACAGAAAAATGTCAATGGGGGAAAAAAAAACAGTCTGTCCTAAAAAAATGCAGCTCAGTAACACTTAAAAAATGCATATTTTGACCTGGCAGAGCCTGTCAATCCTGTAGTGTGCAACCTCCCCCCCTCCCCCCAGCTCCCCCACCTATATAAGACAGAAGATGAAAGCAGCTTCCAGAGTCAAGATCAAGCAGTACCATAAAACCACATATCTGGCACTTGAATTCCATAGCCTCCTGAAAATGCCACATATCCAACCACAGGTGGAGCAGTACCTGTTCATTTTCTGGGTCCTGCCCTTTTCACCTTCCTCTGATGTGTGCTCAAAGTAGACAGTACCAGTTTCTCTTCCTTGGTTCAGCACTTCTCACCTGAGTGAGGGAGCCATTGAAAAAAAACAAAAACAACTAAAATAAATCCTTCTGTTTGTAAAATCTAGTTTCTTTTTGCTACATACATCTCAAGACTTTTTAGATTAAAATGCTATTTCGTTTGATTGAAGTTGATGGCAATGTCTCTGATTTTAATCAGGACCAGGATTTTGCACACGTGTGGATCTAGCAAAATATTAATTTTTCGGTAAGCCATCTTTGAAAGTATGGGAGACTAATAATATTTGGAAATAAAAGCTGAGAATATTTTGGGACTCCAGAGTAATGTCCATCTTTTTTCTAGTGTTCTTGTGCCTCAATATATCAAGCATCACGTTTGAGTAGTGCAGGTGGTTTCTACGCAGGGGGAGTTTAACAAGAGCCAGGTGCTGTACTGCTGCTTTTGCACTGAGGTGCCAGTTTGCAAGGCAAGAGGTTTGAAGCAAAAAGGAATATCTGTAGGGTTGTCTAGCTCGAAGTTTCATTTTAGGATCTAAAATGGAGGCAAACGGAGGAACGGAGATATGGTTTCTTGTCGACATTTGTTGTTGTAGTGATATTAGACGTGTATGTTATCATATTCGGATTACACATTATCGTGAGCTGTTTGGACATTTTCACTTCATTTCATTTTCTGGTTCAGCTGATGCAGTCTGGAATATTCAAAGGGAAAAAACGGCCCATGTGGTGCCGTGACTACTTGTGTGGAAAGGGACATTTTGTTAGTTCTTAAGTCGAGGCAGGGCGTTTGTGCATATGCGTGCTCTGTGTGTCGGGGTACACGCGGGCAGACCCCGGCCGCTCCCACACCGCGGTGCCAGGGGCTGGCTCCCGGCGCTGCTCCCGCAGGTCAGTCACGATGGCAGCCATCACCTGTGCCGGCCTGGGATTCCAGACCCGGGAGTGCCAACCCTCGCTCTGGTAGCGGCCAGGCTCTTCCAGTACCGCCGAGGAGCGCGGGGAAAGGTCGGGTAAAGCCCCCCCAAGTCGCGTCCCGCAGCTCCCTGCCCCTGCGGCAGGCCGCGGGCGGGGGTCCGGAGGCCGCAGGTCCCGCGGCGGCGATGCCGGCTCCGGGTTTTGGCGGCAGCAGCGCGCCCGGGGCCGGGGCTGGCGGGCGGGGNCCGGCCCCGCAGGATCCAGGTAGATCCGTCCGGCTTTTACCTTTCTCCTTCGGCTTCCCTGCGCGTAGGGCTGGTAGCGGGGCTGTTTCCTGGTCTCGCAGAAAGAGGCAGTGCTGAGTTAGGAAGACAAAAATAGACCTTTACAGAGAAATATAGGGATTGTGTGCGCGGTGGGGAGGGAGAGCGGAGAGCGGCACCCGGCTGGTTTCCAGGAGGAGCCCTTTTCTCCCTCTCGTTGCATGTTAGGCATTTTTGCACAGCTCTCTCCCCCCACCCCCTCCCCGCCGGGGCAGGGTTACCTCTGCCGCCTGCTCTCCGCATCTCTGGTGGGGAGCGAGGCAGCCGACTCCGCTGCGATCGGAAAGCGGCCAGAGACCATTTTATGTGAGCGAACCGGGTGGGAAGAAGCGGAGAGAAACCGTCGCAGGGACACACGCGGATATAAAGACTTGTCTTCTGCCTCCCCCCCACTCCCTCCCCCTTGTAAATACTAAATCTGAGAAGGCAGCGATTTGACATCCACCCTGAGCAGCGGCTATGGGGTGTTTGGGCAACAGCAAAACGGAGGATCAGCGTATCGATGAGAAAGCGCAGCGAGAAGCCAACAAAAAAATAGAGAAGCAGTTGCAGAAAGAGAGGCTGGCTTATAAAGCGACACACCGCTTGCTGCTGCTGGGTAAGGAGGAAGCGGCAGAGGTAGGGGCCGGGGCGAGCGGGGCGAGGAGGGGGCAGCAGCTCCAGCCCGCCGGGGCGGCGGGCGCAGCCGAGAGGGGAGATGCGGCGTGCGCCTCGGCTGTGGAAAATGTAGGGCTGCTGTATTGAGCAATAAGCGAGGCGTCCGCAGATCGAGCTCAGCGCCTGAGCCACATGGATGCACATATGCAGAAATGCTGTCGAGGTGGGAGATGCTGTGGCGTCCAAAAACAAAAAACAAAAAAACCCAAAATGCTCTGACCCACCAGCCTGAACCATGTATCACAATGTTCTCCCTTTCCTTCTTTCTCTTTTAGGGGCTGGTGAGTCAGGAAAAAGCACTATTGTGAAACAAATGCGAATCCTACATGTCAATGGATTTAATTCAGAGTAAGAATTATTGACACTTTGTGACTTATTTTTCCTTAAATGTTGGAAACAGGTTAACACACAGTACGCTAGGAAATTTCTCCTCTCATCCCCTGTGTTTTGGTGGCTTGACACTGTGTTTTGCGGGAGGGACGGGAGTGAGAATAAGGAAATTGCTGCTATTGTATGTTTGCATTTTCTCCTTCTGGCTCCTTTACTGTATTTTACACTGTTGCTACTGCAGCGCTTGACAGGCCCCTGTGTAGCAACAACATGGCGACTACTTTTTACATAGAAGCAAATAACCAAATATTGCATCTGTCTGTAATATAAAAATACATGTCGAATCATAACCAGGATGACACTGTGTGCTGTTTTTCCGGTGCTGGGGTTAATGTAAAACTGAAACTAATTTTGCCTATTTGTTAGAAATCATCCTGTTTCATGAGGCTACATCATTTTCTCTCTAAAGAACTCTTTGCTAGAAATCATTATTAATCCATAGCATTCATTTTAGATATTTGTTGGCCTTCACCTACGTGTTGTTAATTTAGAGCATGTTTACAGCATGCTGTAGAAATGAAAGAATGACTTCCAGTTCCATCAGGGGAGGCTTTGCAGATGTGGCTGTGATTGTCTGATTTAAAAAAATATATTAGGGATGAATGTGCTTGCTCTTCATACTATGCAAGAAAATAGATAAGGGACAATGTATTTGCCTTGCCTTTTTTTTGTCTATTAGTATGTTTTAATGCTTGAAGAGCAGATAAACAAGCGATCAGTGAAAAAAATTAAATGCAAGTGACTGAACTGCTTTGGAAGAAAAAATCAAAGTGTTAATATTTCTGTTTTAATGCAGAGAAAAGAAACAGAAAATACTGGATATTCGGAAAAACGTTAAAGATGCGATTGTGGTAAGAACACACTTTATACTGTTCTTAAATGCTTGTTTGTACTGGAAATTATAAGGATTATGCTCTCCAAGATTTTGATGAGAGAAATCCCATTTTGCTGATCAGATTGGATTATCTTCTACTGATCCTATATCCTTGATTTATCCAGATTAATGTTTGTTTTTTTCTTTTATCCAATTCTAGACTATAGTTTCAGCTATGAGCACTTTAATACCCCCAGTTCCATTGGCCAACCCAGAAAACCAATTTCGAATGGACTACATCAAGAGTATAGCTCCTCTTTCTGACTTTGACTATACGCAGGTAAGAATAGAAACCACTGATTTTTTCTGTTTCAAGGGGGAACATGTTGCTTCACTTTGATTTACTGAAACGTTGGGGTTTTTTTACTTTTTGGAAGATGGTCATGGAAAGATCTTATGCCAGCATCATCTCTGTTAACTTTTTTACAAGACTGTGGTGGTTGCACCTGTTTTAGTGAGGCAGGGTTTTGTTGTTACGGATTTATTTGCTGCTGTTTCTAAATGCTGTTTCTGCATTTAGTTCTCTTCGGATTTTCTGATGCAATCTTACGTATTGACACATCAAATAAGACTTTGTTGAAAGCTGATTTCCTATGTGGAATTAGATGCAGGATGTTAGTCTGAGGAGTTACTGTCTACCTGCAGAAAAGGATATAAAAGGAAATAAAAGGCTAGAGTCGCCTCAGTGTTGCTTCCCATACTTACTGCACTTCAGAGTGGAAACCTGCATAAGCAGTGGTCAAGTAAGGTGCTTTGTTTCCTCATGTGTTGTAGTTGGCATGAGCAGTGGTTTGCTTGTATGTAAATGTTGCCTTAATTTGATATGGAATCAATATGGGACTTCTGCCTGGAGGCTGGTCTTTTGTATACAAATGAGAGATACTTTTCAGATTAACTTGCATAGGCATCTTACATTATTTTTATCTTTTTATGTAATTATTTATAGGCACATGTATAGAATGTATCATATTTTATGCATGACATGAAAGCAAGTGCATAGACATTCTGAATTTTATTTTTGCAGTAGCACAGTTTTAATTTGCCTTAAAATGGTACTGAAAGTAATTTGTTATGGAAACAGTAAGGACTTAAAAATATCTTCATTTGTTGGCTAAATTATTGCGAGTTGTACATGCTATCAATACTGCCAAAGAAGACATTTACAATAGAGTGTCTTTAGGTTATTATAGCTTCAGGTTGCAAGGGGGAGAAGAGGAAGAGTCGTTTCTTTATTATATGACTCCTATTCTCTGATATGTGGTTTTGCCTCTGGTAAACCTACCACTTTGAAGGTTCAAGATAAAGAAAAATTACCAGACATCTTGTACAGTTAGAATTTAACACAGAATGCAGATGTTAAAAAAAAACGACTTCAAGGTACACCCACATATTGCATAATTGCTCAATTGGTGGATGTAAGTTAGTGAAAATGAGAAACTCTTTTTAGAAATGGAAAGTGAGCTTGACATGAAGTATTTGTCTTATGCAGGTATTACAGTTCTGAGGCATTTGTTGCTCATTTCATGTGGGGTTTTTTTTCTTTAATTTTGATCCTTAGATGTTTGAGTAAAAAAGTGATGATACATACACTTTGCAGTATATATCTTCTATGTATGTATGTATATGTTCTTTTGAGTTTCTGGGATAAAAGAAGGCTGAACTGAACTTTTCATAAGGCTGGAGACTTTTTTTTTTATTGCTTTCAAATTTTCTCCTTTTTCACAGAAGCTGACTATATCTAATCCAATTTGACTCATGGATTGGTATTTTACATAGAGGAAAATTTAACCTTCTTGGAGGGGAAAAGAATAGGACGCAGTGGACTTTGAAACAATTCATAATTTATTTGAAATCTCAATTCAAAGTCCTTTTTTTGGTTTAAAATAAAAATATTAATAAGTGGTCTTTAATTAAATAGGTTTTCTGAAAATACCATCGTGTTGTTTAAATAGTGTCAATTACTAGTCCTAATTTTATAAAAATATTTAAAAGGTTGTTACAAGTTTAAAAGAAGAAGAGAAATCTAATACTGGTTTAGAAGTAAATCTATTTCTGTGTCACATATATTTTCCATTCTGTTTTCTTCTCAGCTCAATTAATAGATTTAATATTTGTAAAATGTAAAATATGCCAAGATTTTTTGGGGCTTTAAAATTTTTCTTGGTTTAGAATGTTATTTATCTCCAGGAGGATTTGTGAGCAAGACAGATTGAAAAAAAATTGCTGTTGTGCTTCAGGGCTTGATTTTACTCCTGTTTAAGCCAATGATAAAGTAAAATTAGGTTTCCAGCTGAAATGAATTTTGACCCATTTAGTATTTTTGGATAAGGATAGATATAAAAATAAATACTTGGATAGTAATCAGTCAGGCATCCTCTGCTAAGCATTTCTGATTCTGCAATTAATAGCTGATGTATGGAGTAAGGCCTTCTGAGCCCAAACCAAGTATTTAGCAGTAGACATTCAAGACTTTAGGTCTAATCATCCTTACTTCAAAATAGTTGTAAAGGAAAAAATGCTGACTTAGGCATCTCTGGGGCACATTTTGGCACGTTCTATAAAGTGACAAAGGTTACTCTTCTTTCGGTGAGGGAAGAGGCAGCTTTAGAGTTTGTAACAGTATGAATGGAAATGAGTTGTTAAAGACCCTTAGTGTTGCAATTTGAATTACAGATGTGTCTTTTTTTTTTTTTAAATGACATTAGCCATGTAATCTTTGTCATAAAAATCAATGTGTATTAGTTGAAGATGGATTTCAGATACATTACATGCCAAGTGTGGGAAAATGACTGCACCTTATCATGAGCCTTTAAAGAGAGATCTCTGATGAAATGCAGAAACTTCAGTGATGCCACAATCTGACCAACACTCCTGGGGTGCTAATTTAAATATGTATGTGACATATTGGATGTGCTTGGACATTCTTAAATTGCATACAAATTAACTAATACACATTTAATTGTGAAAATTGTCCTTAAAACGACTGGATATGAAAATATGCATTTCCTTTGGGTGAAGTCATACTTTTAATTGCAATTTATGGCGGAAATTCCAAGAACTTGAGTAAAAATGGGGGCTTCATATTTAGACTAAGATATTCTGGGTCTTTGTTTCTCTGTTTTTTTAAATTGTATACCTCTCTATAAAATGTAAGCAGAATATTTTATTTAGTAGTGATACAAATTTTAAAACAAAGGGTTTTCTCTTTACAGTGTTTTAACATTGCTTTAAGAGTCTGTGGTGTACCCCCCACAAGAGTTTCACTCACTTTAAGAAATCATTATTTATATGGTTTGGTTGTGCTACCTTGATGATTCTTTTAGTTGGTATAAAAAAAATGGAAAGCTTTCTGGGTTTCTTGTATAATTTTTACATAGTCTTTCATTGTTTTATAAAAGACTGTACAATTTTTACAAAGTATTTCTGGCTGACTGATGTGTTCTAATTTTGTAAATCATAAGAATTAGAGCTAGAGTTTTTACAAAATTGATAAATAGAAGTCAAGTGTCCACTGTATTTTCTTCCTTGAAGTTGTGACAGGAATCAAGATAAATTTTTGTCTGACCAGATTAGGCCTTATCTTTGCTCAAAGGTGGAATCAGCAAAAGTGCTTTAACGCTGGAATTGTAGTATGCATGCCCTATCAAAAAGGATTTTTAAATTATTTTTGGCAAAGTGTTGATTGATATTTGCTAAAGTTAGCAGGAATTGACCTGCTGCAATTTAATCCTTTTTTGATGGGGATTTATTTTGTCATTTGTGAATCAGGGTGAACATATGAAGGCCATGTTATGGTGGTAGCTGTGGTGTATTATCTAAATGTGTGTTTACTCGAGTTCAATTGTCTTTATTAATTCAAAGTTTTTGAATTTCCTGGGAACTACAAAGCTGCTCAGTGTATAATTCCTTTACCCCGTCTTCCCCAAAAATGTAGCCAAACGAAGTCACTTTGCATAAAACATGTCTTGAATGCAGCTCATCTGATCAGTTTTGTGTGGGTTTGTAGCAGGTAATGGTCACCTACCCCTGGGCTGCATTGTCGAGTGTTTGGCCATACAAACCAGTTCCCAGCAACGTGAAGCATCTGCTTAGTAGAGAACATGTAAACACTTCACAGGTTTTAGGGAGCAGGGAGAGTTTTCAAAAGATTCATCTTCCTTCGCAAAGAATGTTTTAGGGAGGCAACATGTTTTTTGGAAACTTCATAAGTAGTGAATTGTGTGGATGCAGTCCCTTGTCTGATTTTAGTATGTGAGTTTTAAATATAATTTTTACAGCTATTTTATTAGTCAGGCAAGGTCTTTAATTTAGCTGTTAAGAATGAAATGTTAATGTGGGCATTGACAAGGAAAGTACTTTAGATTAATCAGGCCTGCGGTTTGCTTTACATTTTTAGATATTGCAGTTTGAGTTCTATCTGATGAGTTTAATTTTCCTTCAGGTTTTCTTATCAAAAATCAGGACATATTCATAATATAAAGACACGATAGAGAAAGACAAATACTTTTGCTTGGAATTTGAAGTTACATAGACTTTTGTTAAGCATTTCAAATTTTTATGATACCTGGTATTCAAATTCAATCTTGTGTTGATGCCTGGAGGTGGCTGCATTTCACAGTGTGGTTCATATATGGTTAAACTTGCTTGGGTTGTAAGAAGTTAATGCTGTGACTTTATTTGACCACAAATTGTTTAAGTTTCTCTTTGATGTAGCCCAAAGGAGTTACAAAATAGCATCACCTTACATATTCTGATTTTCAATTAACTCACAATTTTCGTATCTTTTTTTGTGAGTGTGAAAATATACAATGTTTTACCCGAAAATAACATAAAAGAGAAAATGCAGATATTGGCACTCAAATAGCTTCACTTGATTTTCCCTTCTATCCAACCCTTTTACTTTAGGGCTTTGTTTACCATTTTGGGTAGAATGAACACAAGTTTTTATAACTACCTGTGACTGCAGTACTTAACATTACTATGGTCAATATTAACTCTTTAAAATCAATTAGACTTTAAAAATATAAGCCATTTGTGGTGTTCTGTGATCTAAAATGCACATTGGTAGGTTTTCATATTTACATAAACACATATTTTCATATTGAAACAACCACAGAAAGTATCTGAAAGGTTAGACAACAATAAAATTGTATTGGTCTGCCAACATTTTTACTGCCCTGAATTAATAACACCCGAAGAACTAATGAAGAAGACTGTCAGAGGACAGCTGAAAGCACATATGGTGTTACAGCTGCCAACAATTTTAACCTCTGTATGAAGACCTACTTAGTCTTCATACAGAGGTTAAAATTGTCAGAACTGATGCAGGAAAGTAGTGGATATTAGGGAAAAGAAGCAATCAGGTAACCCATGAAATGTCTTTGTTGTGGTAGCAGTTGTTTTCATGCTGTACACTATGCATGAACAGCAGATACTCTTTCTGAGCTCTTTTCATGTGAAGAGCAGATTCTGCTAAAGCCCAGCAATAGCTTATCTTCCGTATGAAATACCTGTTTCCATGCAGATGTGGCCTAAGTTGTTTGCTTTTCATTAAATCAGCAAACCGAATCCTTCTGATTAGTCAGTGTTACAAGCATTTCATACATGAGATCAAAAAAATACTTCAGTGTTACTTGTTATGTTGTTCTTATTCTCTGTAAGCAGTAAGTTTGCTTTTGATGGATCAGTCAATCCAGTAGTGCTTTCAGAAATAATCAGTTGTTATTTCAATTGTGTAGTTTCAAAAATACAAGACTGGAACTGGGATCATACTATAAACAAGTATAGGACAATTTGGGAGGGAAAAAAAAACAAACCAACAAATCTCAAAACATCTAAACTTCTCAAATATATACTGGAACTGTAAAATTACAAATCTGTACCATGGTTTTCTTTAATTCCTTTATTTTATCTCCTTAATCAATACTCTGACTTTACTGAAAACAACTGGAGCTTAAAATTGAAGTGGTTTGTGTATAAAGTACAGCTCCTCTGTGAAGCTCAAGATTTCTTGCTTAAAATACACACTTTGTGTTTGGGATGGTGCTTGCTTTAGACAAAAAACCTGATGTTCAAGCATGAAATAAAGAAAGGCTTTTGCTATAGTAGAACATTATTCTGTAATAAAAGTGTAACGTATTTTTCTTCCATCTCTTGTTCCAAACTTACTGACTCACAAGAGTATATACAAATAAGAAGCAAAGAATTAAATTTGTATCCCAGGAAAGGAGCTCAGGGACCTACTTAGACCCTCAACAATTAGCAGTAGAAATATTGGGATTGGGAGCCATAGGAAATCCTGTACATAATCACAAATTATCCAAAGTTAATAAATAGGAGTTGTATTCAGAAAAAAAACTTAAAGAGGCAGATATTAAATTTTGTTTCTAGGCCTTCCTGTCTCAATATTTTTAAGAACAGGTTCAACTTTGAAATATCTGGAAAAGGTTCACCTTTTTCACAAGTACTTTGCATTCTTTAGAGTATATTTTTTTCATAGCTCACAGTGTAAAATAATTAATTCCATTCTGAAAATGCAGTTATCTGAGAAAGTCTCATGAATAATGGTGCCTATAAATAAAGTTCAGTGTTACATTAAGTATTTCATCATCATAGTAACGCCAAATTAAATGTTTGCTGTCTTATATTGTGACATATTGGATTTCCCAGATAGTGAGATGGTATTCACACTTTATCCAGCCTGACTTATTTATTATCACACAACACAGTTTTCATTGTGAAACCGGAAAGAGATTAGCATTTATTATTGTTATTATTATTATTGCTGCTCCTAAGTAAAACTTAAGTCATTTCCGTGGTCTCCAAACCTGTTGACATTTTCTGATATTGCTTCCAAGTTTTGTACCTATTATTACAAATTAATTAGAGGCTTTTTACAGTCAGTCCAGTATCCAGTCAGCTACTGCAAATTATTAATAATAAATGTCACATTCTGCCTTTTTTTGCTACAATTTGAGATGAAAAGTTCATATACTTATATTGCATTTCACTAGGATAAGAATATTTTTACGTCTAATTTTGGATTTTAGATTTGATGGCAACAGGAAGACTAAAAACTTGAATTATCATTTTAAGTAGGAGTGACTGATTCTCCTCACAGAACCAAAAAAGTATTAGAGGATCATTTCTGAGCAGTAGAATATTTTTGTTTATCAAGTATTTTTCAGTGTACACCCTAATTTTGAATTTAAGAAAGGCAGAATCACTAGTTTACAGCCTGTACTATCATTGTCTTTGTCCTGGCCACAGATCTGTGAAGGACACAAATTTATTTTAAATTGTGGTTGCTTTGGGGGTCTGCTGTTTTGAATTCTTTCAAAGCTGTGGCTGCTGCCAGGGTGTCTTCTGAAAGCAATCCTGCAGTGCAGAGGTGGCAGCAATCGTGTGCCATCCTAGGAGGTAAGGTTTGGAAAAACAGCCAGTGGAGTAGCACTGATCCCGATGGTGATGCTTGACAGAGGTGTAGTAGCCTGACCAGAATGACAAACTGATCCTGATTCCCAGTCTTTCTTTAGGCAAGAAACAGAAGAAATTCTTGTTGTTTTTACCACTACCGTTGAGGTGCACTGAAATCCCTGTAGAAAATTTAATTACCGAGTAGTTTATACATTAAGATTTGACACGAACATCAAACGATGGCAAGAAATTCAGTTGTTTTTCCCCTTATGTGTAAATCAAACTGAATTATAATGGAAGTAAATGAAAATAAGTACAAAAAGTAACCACACTCTTAATGAAGACACATTGTCCATTTAGTTGAAGGATGATGACATTTCACACTTTCACAAGTGGCAGTTTTCAAAAGAAGGATATTGAAATTTTTTATGAATTGTCATTATTTATAAACTACAATAAAACAGATTTTCTGTAACAACCAAAGAAAAGGTAGACATAGTAGATCATGTTTCAGAATTGTCTTTGTTATCAATTAATTCTTTTAATCTCCTAAGCCAAAGATCACAGGTTAATTTACTGCTTTTGCCATTTTGAATGCTCTGGAAAAGTAGTATGTTTACCAGTCAGGGAGAATCTTTGTTTTTTACTTCAGGGACCATGATAAAAGTGCAGATCATGGATAAATCATCACATGTATGCACCTTGTCACTGAAGCCAGTGGAGGCCTATGGAACAGAGACTATCAGCTATTCAGATAATATTAGTGTCATTATTTAGAGTTCCAAAGAAGTGAGTGTTCATCTGCACAGCAGCAAAGAGCTACATTCCCCTTTCTTCAGTACCTGATGAGATCACAGCTTCTCTTTCTGCAACAGTGTTAAGCATTGCCAGCTTAGACCTTTGCTTGTTTTTTTCATCACCTCTATAGCTTCATCCATGGCTTGTACTTACTGTCAACAGTGGATTACCTTTTTTAATGTCAACAAAGACTGCATACACAGGATATTTTGTTTGCAGAAGGTAGCAACCTGAGCTGAGGAACAAAGAACAAGCTAAACAGTGTGAACAGAAGACTCCATGTATACCTTGCATACACTGAAATAGATAGGTTGAAAACCAAAAAGTATTATGAAATTTTTTTTTCCTCTGAGGATCTAAGAAGCTCTTTATAATAAATATAAATAGGTCCGCTGTAAAGCAGATAAAAGGCAAGGACAATGCACATTTGCAGTTAACTGCTGAAAGTTTCCATAAAATGTATATGGTTTTGTTCTGTCACCCTTGTCACATAATTTGTTTCGCTGCAGTTAAAGAGATTCAATTCAAGTTTCAGGGCCTTCTTTTTAAAGGGAGTCAGGAGGAAAATGTAATTTGTACAACACAGTTTCAAGTTCATATTGCCTTTTACTTTGGAAATTTGTAATAATTTCTTGGAACGGAGCTAGCTCTGGTTGTAAGCATGCCAGCTATCATATGAAGCATGCAGATTAGGGATTCTTGCTTTAAATCAGTTGATTAATTTTGGTTGGTTTAAAGTGTACTCTTGTAATTAATCTACTAGTATTTGTTTTAAAAACCTATGCTGGATGTTTTGAAAGGATATTTATCCTTAGGCAAGATAGAATATTGGAATTTTTTCTGTTATGTCGATGTTAGAGATGAACTTTGCCTTTTAAATCTTTTAAATCTTTTAAAAGTAAACATTTTCTGACACTTCTGCCAATTCATTACATTTGAATTTTCTTTGTGCTGTCAGTAGGACTTAAACATATTTTAATGCAAATAATTATCCCACTGTTTTGAGCTGAAATTGTTTAGCAAGATGAAATAGGCTAAAGATATGCAGGCTCTCTTATCTCTGTTAATTTGGTGAATGCTTTTTGATCACGTCCACCCTCACTTCCAGAGGATGTTAAGTGACAGAGCTGTGCAGATCATTCTTTTCTTAACATACACCCACAGACTTTCTTTCATAGGAGCTAAATAATACCAAATTTAAGAACTGTCAGGTAGGAAAACAAGAAAAGGCAAAGAATAGTTAATTAAAATAGGGGAAAGTGTGTCCTTGCTGCCTCTGTGCAGACAACTAACTGCCCCTTGCCTGCAAACCAACAGCTAACCATGAACAGCAGCAGGATCTGGTTGGCAGTCAGCTCCAGAGTGCCTTTGGTGCAGGCTGTGTGCCATGAGGAGTTACCAATCCAGGTAAAAAAACAAACAAACAAGAAAGTGGAGGAGAAATGTGAATGAAAAAACTATGTAACAAATATATGGTCACTAGAGGAAGAGGTCAGGTGTCACCATGTGCTACTGAAACCATGTCTTTAATTATGAGATTTCCAGCAGGTATCACAGCAGAGTGATGCTTCGTGGTAGGATTTATAGCTTTTAAAATGTGAGTGAGAATATTCTTTCTGGTGGGCAGGTGTTCTCTAGCTTCTCTTTCCATCTGAAGATCTCAGTGCTGCCTGTTCTTTTTGGGAAGAGAAGACTCGCTTATTTAGGATAGCATACTTTTAGCTGAACAGTAGAGTTTTTCTTTTCCCACCCCTAGAATTAGCATTTCTAATCACTGTTGTTACCTGCTGAATTTCTCCCTAGATTTTAACAGCAGCAAACTTAACATGCTGACCAACAGCAGTGTGGGTATATCATGGACCATATCATGGACCGAAAGCATAATTAGTCAGGGAATGTGTAAGTGAGAAATCATAATTAAAAAATACTTTCAGGGACTCAAAATCATGTCAGTAGAGGAAGATGGCTGTTGACATTTCTGAGAGCCAGCCATTCAAACCACAGAGGGCTTTAGCTGGATTTTAAAGAAATAAAGTATTAAATTTCATCCTTGGCCTTCAGTTCTACAGAGCAGGTTTTGATTCTTCTCACTGATGAATGAAAGGCTGGCAAGAACTATTATATTCCATAAATACAGAAGTCATCCTAAGCGGCTATATTCCCAAGGGTCTAATGTTGCAAAGGTTTAAACAGTTGGATGTATATGGACCTAAATGCACAGCTAGTACTGCCAGCGCAGCATTCATGCCGCTGGGCTTCCGGTTATGAAGTGATATTAATATAAAATTCACAAATACTTTCTATTGAAAAACAAAACAAGCAAATCATTTTTCCCCGTTAATTTTATATTTGGGAGGTCGTTGAGCACATTTATGGATTTTCTTGGGGGTGGGTAAAGTTGTGTAGGTTAGAGATTGGCACAGAACTTGAAATAAGCAAAATCTTTTTCAGATAAGTGACAGTTCTCTGGATGCTATTAAGCTGTGAACAGTAGGTCTTTTCAATCACCGTGATTCATTTTCATATTGTGGGGTTTTTTAATAATAATATCTTTAAAAGGCTTGCTGAACAGTAGGCTGCAGCAGCATAACTTTCTGTGCAGAAGGAAAGGTTTTATGCACAGTGTCCTAGATAATTTACCTTAAATTGATTTGCACAGCTCAATAAAACTATAAGAATACTGTACCAGCTCAGATCATGGGTTCATTTAGCACCAGATCTCATCTCTGACCGTGACTGATAGTGAAACAGGAAAAAGAGTTTAAGAACGGGACACACACATAGTAATGTTTCCCACATTGGTTGTCCTAATACCCACAGATTTATGGCTAAGCTTTTTTTTGACTGGGAGTGGTATTTCTGGATTTAATAATTTTGGTAGATTTTTCTTCCAGGAATTCTTTTTTCTTTTCTTTTTTTTGTCCCCCCAACCTGTGTGAGCTTTCAGTTACAGCAGTGAGTTCTGCAGTTTGTGTTGTATGAGGAAGTGCCACTTGATTGATTTGGAGGTTTTTGTTTGTTTTGTTTTGTAGGGCTTTTTTCCCTCCAAGCCTGCTGCCCACAAGTCTTCCTAATAGTTTCTCTACCAGAAATACTTCATCTTTCCTACACTGCCGCTCTCATTGTATATCATATACCTTCAAATATTTGTCTTTCCACTTAAAGAGTCTCCTTAACTTCTCTCACAGGACTTGTTCCATGTCTTTGCTCATACTTGTTGCCCTTCTAGTTTTATTAGACCCTGTTGGCAATGAGAAACCCAAACTGCAAATAGTGTTCAGGGTGTTGTTTTCTTTTTCATTATCTAGTCTTTTTTATTGTGGGGTGGGAGATTTTGTTGGTGTTTTGCTGTCGGTAGGGTTTGGAGAGTTTTTGACACTGAGTTGATATCTTTGTATAATTACAGAAGATTATTTTATAATTCCACGAGAGCTTGAGCACAATTGCAGATAAGAGGAATATGCGTGAAGGCCTCTGTACCAACACATTAGCAGGGCCCAAAAGGGTACTATTAATGATAATTATCCTTACCTCAGGTATTTTCAGATCTGTTATATATGTTGACTGGTCTGTTCAGAAAATCCATTGCATTCAATTTTTTATTCTTTCATGTGTAATGACATGTCTTCTCATTTGCTATACTGCCATGTATGACTTATGAAGATGCATTTTTAAAATTATCTACCATGACTAATATTTTCTTCCGTACAGACGGAGAACATGCTTTATTTTTGTTCTTAAAATGGAAAATAAATTGCTCTTCAGCCTGATTTTGGAGAGGCAGTGTTTACAGTACCACAAAGGACATTTGTGTTTTCAAATCTGCTCATAGTTCCTTAATCGTTCATTATGGTTTGCCTGATTTAGCAGAAAAGAACACCATTGTTTGGAACCCTTCTCATTAGAGAAATAAAATGTTTAAAAATACAAAATGCCCCTTTTTTTTTCTTCGCAGTTCCTAACGTTGTGTGTCACTAAGAGAAAATGGTCTGAACTTTTTGATCTCCCTTGGGGAAGCACTGCAAGTAGCAGAATTTTGTTATTTTTATGTCAGTTTAGGTCTTACATGATTCAGCACTTGTGGTTTGTGGGAAAAAGTGTTGTAGATTGTGATTTAAAAAGCAAAAATAGTAAGTAGTGGCTACTAGAGAAAGCCTCTTTTTACTGCTAAAATACTTTTTGTTATTCACTTTTTTAATTTTTAAATCCGTACCTCTCTTCACCGTATTTTCTCTACCAGTTGTGATTAGCACATTTCAAAGAAAATAGTTCAATTCTGTTCCACTTCTCAGGTTTTTTTTAGCAGTACAAGGAATTAAGAACAAGTTGCTATAGGATCTTGGTAATATTAAATCTGTACATTAAAGTCTGTCAAACATGGTTGTCTCCAGCAGGTCAACCAGTCATTCCCTTCTGGTAGCCTCTCAGGAATAAACAGAAGGTCTCTAAAGAAGAGAATGGAAGAGGATACAGGATGCAAAGAAACTGCTTGTAGTGCAGGAAAAATTCTTTGTTGTATTAATGGACCACAAACAATAAGTTAACTCATTCTGGGATGCATTAACAAGGCTGTTGTACAAAAAAGCATGAAGTAATTATGCTATTCTCTTTGGCAATGGTGAGTCCTCAGCTGGGGTATTGTGTCTAATTTTGGGAACTGAACTTAAAAAGAAGCAAACAAATGGAGTCCAGAGGAGAGCATCAAGAGTAAGAGGAGACAAAGTAAACTGGGTATGTTTACTCTTGGAAAGCGATCACTCCAAGTTGAAGGGGAAAGGGAGCCAAATACAATTTTTAGTATTTAAAAAGCTGTAATTACATATTCTTGTGTCTGTCTTTTCAGAGGAAGGAAGTGAAGTTGAGGAGAGGAGAAAATGCCTCTCTTCTGTGGTGTATGGTAGTTCACATGTTTGGGATATTCTGCAACAGTGAATTTAATGATCACAATCTCATAAATACACTGAGATACAACTGCCCAGTTTCAGGCACTTACGTCTGCATTTTCAGTGACATGAACCACCTCATGCTCAAGCAGTAAACTTCTGAAAATCTGGGAAACTTTGGAAGACACAAGGTCATGTCAGTTGGTCTTTCACATTTGCCATTTTCTGTTCACAGAGCTTCTATGGGCAGGCTGGTTGAAAGCTCCTGGGACTTCTTTTCCAAAACTAAATCTTCTGTAATCATGTCTTGAATTAATCTAGAACTTCATTAGTTATCTAACTAATTTTATAATGGACATGTTGTATAAACAGACAGTGATAATTTCTCTTAAATAGTGCATGTTCTTCAGGGTGCTAGTTCAGACAGTGTTGCAGACTATAGCATAGCATGCACAAAACTCTCTTGTGCTTCCACATGTTGACTGTTTTAAAACTAATTCCTGGCAAGATGCACATGATTCACTTCTTCTCCTGGAGAGTTACGCACGTTTCCTAATTGGACAGGGCCTAATATTTTCCTTCCTGAAAGCAGAAAAAAATGGCTGAGGGAAGTAATGCAGTCAGGAGTATTATCTCTAAAGGCTCAAAGGAGCAAAGAGCATGCCTGCAGATATTTTCAATTCAAACCAACAAACAGGGTTTTTTGTTATCATGCGTGTGTGCACTGGTACACATATGTGCATTTAAGTATAAGACTTTTCCTACATCTGTGTAAGATTCTAATCTGTTCAAGAGCTAGGACATCTGATGGCTAACAGTGGGGTGAAAAATCCAGTTCAGAGGGGGTTAGCTGTAGCCCCTGGAGTATGTGGAAATGAAAATAGAATTTGGAGGATAAAACAAGTTCATTTTAAATCTCTGGCATCAGTGAGAAGGTTCTCCAGGTGGAGGGTAGCAGGTGAGTAGCTTTGAAATGCTGGTGGCAGCTCTCAGCTATTGCCACAAGGAAGTAAACTCATGAGTCCTGTGGCAAGAACTATCCTTGGTAGTTCTTCAGACTTTTTGGAGATGTGTGGTTTGAATTTGTCTTCTGAAGAGGGATTTGAGAGCTGAGTTAGGACAAAGCTGTTGACTTTGCTAGTGAGAGGTTTGAAGAACTACAGACACAGATCACAGTATGTGAGGTTTCATTAGCTCTCCTGCTTGTGATAGCAAAATCTGTAGGAAAAAGAGACAACTTCCATTTCACATTCCTGCTAGGAGTAGTTCCTACTTTCCTAATGGAATGAATTTGAAGGAAAAAATGCTGACATGCATCTTGCAATGTTGTTGACTCAAAAGATTGTCACATTGAAAGGCATATATTTTTTTTTTCTGGTTCTGTAATTGTTACGAGTGGTGGGCTTATTATAAGTAAGCCACATGTCATGCTAACACCATTCCTGATCCATGCTTACATGATAGATGTCAACATACTTAAACTTTAGCTGTTGGAATCCTGGGGGAAATACAGAGATGGGCAGTAAATGAAGTTTTCTTTTACTTTTTCTGTTTCCAAAATAGAAACAACAAAACATCTTTGCAAATAGCATAATTAGATGCATTTGTTTTGGGGTTTTTTTGTAAAAGCACATTGTATTGCATGCTTCCAGACAGTAAGAGGGAAATTTAAAAAAAAAGTTTCCATGCTTTATGGAGAGTTGCTCTATGGAATGTGAGGATGTAGTAGGGAGAAATTCGTGACTCTAACAGTCAGCTTGACTTGGGGGGAATTCCAGGCATTTGCTCCTAGCAGGTTTGCTCTGAGCACTCTTTGTTTGCTATAGGTGAGGACTGGCCCAGTTCTGTCAGTGCATATTCTTTCTGGGCAGGTTTTTCCAGTGTGGAAAGGTTGGGTTCTTGTTGGGACCTGATGTTTCAAAACTGGAGGGTATATCACTGGCCAAGTGACTTTGGAATTCATTTACTTTTTTGAGATGCTTAGGCTCATGTGATACCCTTTTCATGCCTCTACATCAATTATTTTTCTCCTCAGGTTTTATATTTTAAGTAAGTCATCAGTCTTTGAATCACGTTGCTGCTCTGGGCAGCTAAGGAGTGCCTACTGTTCAGTTTCATGTGCCTTTGTTCCAACAATGCTGCCAGGCTAAGCCATTGTCCTCCTCCTTCCAACCCTCCCCCATCACTATCCACTCCACTTTTCCATTTTTATGTCTGCACTGCACCCTCAACTGTAAAAAAGCTATTTGTCTGGCCTCAACTGAGGTGGAGGGAGGGGTTATTTTTAGTGTGGATCATTCCCATGGTTTTTACTGAGGGCGGGCGACACAAAATGGAGAAGAAGAAAGCGGAGATGGGAACAAGCAGTAGGATGTAATGGGAAGGTGATGGCTATCTAAACAAGCAGGCTGGCTTCCTCCACCTCTGTATCTACAGGCAGAGATTAGAGTCAGACCAAAAGCCACTGAGAATCTGTGTCAGAAGAAACCCAGCGCAGTGTGTTGGTTTTGCTTCTTCTGATGTGAAGACTGACATTCCTTGCAGAGGTTAAATGGTATAAGAACAGGTCTGCCTTGCTCACCCTTGCCCTTTTGGATAAGTAAACACAGCTACATTCACTGCAGTTATTTCTAAACTTAACTTTGTGGACTGGAGCTTTAAGGCTTAGTCTGATGCCTTTCAAAAGCAATCGACTCACATGAACTTGAGTGTACAAAAGACTTACATGGCTGTTTGAGCCTTATGTCACGAGAACTCTTTTCTTTTGGTTTTGTTGTGTAACTGCAAGGCACTTCTACTCTACTACTCTGTTGTTTTTACTGAAAATACAAAGAGAGGTATGCAGAAATCCCATGAGGGTTCATTGATCACCAAAGACATGGCAGAGAAGGGTACCTATATACATATATATATATATACACACACATTTAAATTCTGTTTACATTTTCCCATGGTATTGGATCAGCCAGTGCAAGTGTTCCTGTGGTTGTAAAGTAGGAATGGAGCATTGTTGCAGTGCAATTGTGTCAGTGATAGTATGTAGATAGTAGTAGTATGTAGATAGTATGTAGAATCAAATCTATTTTATGAAGTTCACATGGCCTTTGGAGGAGATGGGATGAGTTCAGAGTTCACAAAACAGAAATCAGCTGTGGGCTCCTGAGTATGTAGAAAGCCTGTTTGGCTCAGGTTCTTGAGAAGTCTTGGAAGACTGTTGTTACGTACCTTTGTCCTGACCTTGCCCATTTCTTTTTGGGCATCCACTGTTGGAAAAAGGATAGTAGCCTAGAAAGAGCTCTAGAGTGCCCTGCAGAAGCCTTCTTGATACAAGATTTAAGAAGTCATTTCCAGAAGAGATTACTTTTCAATATATCCCATATCAGCACTATGCTGATTCATTTTTAAATAGGTTAACTAAAAGAACAAATGAATCATAGCTGATGATCAGGTGAAAGTTTTGGCTTATATGCCAGTGAGATTCCCCTATTAACCCTTATATTTAATTTTTCCAGTTGCACCATAGCAAGTGTGAGACCACATTGCCGTTCTTGACAGAATCCATGATGGTTTTCTTTCTGTAAGCTGGGAGAGGCTTCTACCACAAGAAAATAATCAACTCATTTCTACCAGCTTGTCCTTGTAAAAGGTGTTATCTGATAATGTAAGGGAGCCCGTGGCTATCCAGAAGGGAAAGGGCTCTCCACAGGATCACTGAAGCTCCTGAAGTTTCACAATATATACACTTAAAAAGCCTGAGGGTCAATTCAGATTTTAGCTAAGCTAAATGGTGTTGTTTAGGAGATAAATGGAGCACAAACATGATACGATCTAATGTTTTGTCTTCATAAAGTCCAGTGAAGTTTTTCAGTTGAACTTTTCAACTCCTGCTAAAAATGTTAAATACAACCCTAGTATCTGTGCCTGTATTAACTCAAGCATTAAATTATTTCATCTCTTTTCTCATGGAGGAAGAAAGAGGAAAAATAAAACCTCCTTTGCATTTCAACCTGAACTTATGTAACCAGAAAAAATGGAAGGAGAATATATCAGTCTTCACAAAAATACTGATGTCATCTTAGCTGAATACTTAATATATTAATTATTATAAGCTGAATACTTTATATATTAATTATTATTAGCTGAATATTTAATAACAAGTACTATGTGGAGGCAAGCTGAAGGCTTCTCAGCATCTAGCAGTATTTGTAATTTGTTTTAAATTGTATTACTGCCATCCTTTACCTTAGTTTCCATGTTTGGTTCTCCAAAATCTGAATCCTCTCTTTCACAAGGAAAATGTACCAGTGATGTTTCCTGAGCATGTAAAAAGACACTTGGAAAGGAAGCTCACTTTTTTATTATGTGAAGTAAAATATTGGCATGAAAATGTTTGTCACTGGGTTTGTTCAAAAAATCAAGCCACTTTAGACTAGAATAAAATTGCTCTCCATCTGTGTCTAAACATAAATGATCTAAAATATAAACATCCTACATGTTCAAAACTAGTACAATGTTATATCAATAGAAGCCAATATTGTTACTTTATTCTTCAAAATAAGTGCAAAACAAGAATAATGACATTTTACTCAAAGTTTTAATTTAAGCAGATTTTGTTATGTTGTTATTTTTTTAAGATCAAAATAAGTTTCCAAGAAAGTTTACAAAGTGGTAGATAGAAAATGTGATTAAAAGCCAGCCAACTTAGAATTAACTTCTGCAGCCAACTAGAACTGAAAATTAGCGGTGAGGAAGATAAATAGCTAGCTTGTTTTCTCATTTACCTGAATGGATGTCAAAAATACATCAAAAACAAACAGAATAAGACTTGGAACTGAATCATTAGTACCATTTTTAAAAATACTTGAAACTTGTGACTCTTCAATGTACAAGTAGAGAATGTTCAAGGAATGTAATACAATTGGTTTGCATCAGTTGCAAAAAAAGCAATAATATTTGGGGTTTAATGGATTTATTCTCATTTTTCCAAGGGCTTTATATCTTGTATGCATTTAGTCAAGTGTTTACTTTAAAAACAGTATTTGTCCATTACAGCAAATGTATACACCTGGGTATTGCACCAGTTTTTGAGATGTTGTTTATTATACTGCTTATTTTATTTAAAGTGTTATTATATTGTGTTTCTGACAGTAGTCTGAAAGAAGTGTCAAAAACTTTCAGCATTAATTGCTGTTTACCAGGAATTATGTAGGTTTCTTCCTTTTTTTATGGGTACACATAATCAACACTGCATACTTGAGTAATTCATCAGAATATTTCTTTCTTTATTAGTGCTTTTCACAGCATCAGAAAGGCTTTCCTGCTTTGCTTTCCCAACTCTCCATGAGCATGCTAGATACTCTCTTCTCCTGTCTAGGGACATCTGCTCTGGGATGGTTGAGGTGAAGGAAAGAGGTTGCTGGGCAAGGCACCCCAATATTTCCCTTGGTTTCCTCTTCTTTCCTTGCTGTCCTTGACTTGTCCTTTGCTTCCCTGGTGGGAGCTAGGCAGTAAACTGCCCCAAAGATGTCTCCTCAGCAGAAGGTCTCCCAGGAATGGCTTGGCTGTTTCTGCTTCATGCCACCTGGGCAGACATCACAAGAGGCCGAGTTATATTTTTACCTGACACGAGCTCTCTGACGTGAAAAATGAACTTTTGCCCTACATGTATGTGATACTGTTCTGTTGAATTGTTTTCTGTCTAAAGTACATGTTTCTCAGTGGGAAACACTTCCAGCTAATCAAAAAGCACTGGATAAATACACTTGGGTAAAAGGAAGCATGTTGGTAATATAAACCATGTATCAGTAACATCTGTATTTTAAACCTGATTGAACAAAGTAAGAACAAATAACTACTGATATTTATGAAAACCTTTTATACGGATTACATAAAAGCAAACATCTTAGAGAACATAGTCACTAAAAAAATAGGAGATTTCGATTAATTCTTTAAACCATTTAAATGTAGCTTTAAAATTATATGCACAATCTGGGCTGCTAAGCTTTTACTGTCTTCCTTTAAGTTTGAGATTAATTAAAGGTCAGTGTCACACACATTTCCACAATGCATAGTAAAACCTTGGAATTAAATAAGCCTCACTTGAACATTTGATTAGACAAGATAATGTATTTCCCCCTGGAGTAGTTTGTTATTCAAAACAAGCTCTTTAGGGAAGGAAGTTCACATCAGTTGGTAACTGTTCCTGTGGATACCAAAGAACTTTGTACAGTACACACTACAGTAAATTGCACTGCAGGTCATTTAGAAGCTGGAAGCCTGTCCCATGTCTAAAAGTATCAAAATGTATTTTACAAAAAAACAGCTAGATAGAAAGTAAATAGCAGTCTGTGATACTAGAAAAAAAACAGCACACACATTTACAGAGACATTCATGCTTTTATCTAGTCAAAAAATTGCACCTTTCTAGCAGATGAATTTTAGAAATTCTGTTTTACGCCTTGTCAAAAAGAAAACAATTTAAAAATTGACTGTAAACTGATGCTTTTAGATGCAATATGGAACTGAATAACTTCCAGCTTTAATTTTCCTGTAAACATTGTCGTAGTCTTCAAAATTATTAGCTATTCTGATGTGTAGATACCTTGGTTTTTTTTTTCTGTCATTAACCTGTTTGGACCCTTTTTGTCTTCACTCACTACATGTCTTGAAAGTTCTAATGACCAGGAGCAAGCCACGTTCATTAGGGCTCAAATAATTTTTATTTCTGACTATTTCGGATTATCCATATTAATTGACTTTAGGCAGTAAGCACAAAACAAATATTTTGTTTTGGACTCCTAAAGATGTACTAAAACAAAGACTTCTTTTCATGGGATGGGAACATTCCATCCAGTTAATAAATGTTTGCTGCTGGAAAAGCAGTTTTCAAACATTTTGCAGTATAGCAATGTGTCTTCTGTATCTCTGGTGGGTACTTGAGTTTTGAAATACAATTTAAATCTAATTTTGACTTTATCTTGGATTGCCGTGTTGTTTGTGTCTTTGATTACAGAAGTTTCTGTTAAATAGCCAGCCCAAAGAGTTATTGTGCTCTGAGGTTGCTGAAGCTGCTAAAGAAGCTGTGGTTTGTACCTTAAATTTGTTCTGTGGAATTATGATGATGATGGTCACCATAAAAGTTTCTCAGCCTTGGGGGAAATGTTCTGCAAGATTTATGTAGTATATATCATAGAACATATAATATTAAAGAGTGACTCAATATAGCTATATGTGGATATTATACAAGTGAGCTAACATAGTTTTATATTGCCACCCTTGGTACATAGTACTAGCATTTGAACTACACTTTGAGTTAGTAAATAGTCCCTAATGTGAAAAATAGGCATATTCTGGCAGTCAGATCGTATCTCTGTACAATTCCAGCAAGTAACTTAAATCTCATTCCCTTCATTCCTCCTGTCTTTCTTCCTAGCTGAAGAATGGGGTATGTGCTTGGCATAATCTGCTTTTGGTCTTCATCAGGAGCTTTAAGTGGATTTTTTTCAGTCCTGTAGAGTGTAATTTGTTCTCTAAGTAATGTAACTAATGAATTCTGGTTGTCTGTGGATGTTGTAGACACCTAGCCTACTTCTCCAGTGACAATAAATAGCCCATTTCTCCTTCAGATCTATTGCTTGATTCTTCTCAGAGCAATCCTAGTCCCCTTCCAGGTGGACAAGAGGCAGTGCATGTCAGGGCAGTTTTGGTGAAAAAGTGCTGGCTGACTGGTCAGACCATGTGTGTCGATCAGCAGCTAATTCAGCACAAACTTCCCTTCACTGAGGAGGTGTCAAATCAACCTGTTTCTCCAGCCAAGGGCAGTCTCGTTAGACTTGGAGGCCTTCTTTGAGTCCTCTGCCTTTTTGTGGCATTTGTTTGGAACTGGCCAATGGATTGCAGAGTTAGGTGAAAGCCATGATTGCTTGTCAGACAGGTGATCTGACAGTGTAAGTCACCATTCCTTAGGAAACAAAGCTGAGGAGATAGCATACCTTGGCAGTAGGGCTGAAACAGATTGAGAAATTAAGCTACAACTGAAATCTAAATGTGACATGTACATTTTATGCTTATGGTCACATTTTATGCTTATGGCTGCTGATAACCTTTCTCCTTCAAAACAGTATATTTTTTAAGTACTGTGGAGTACTTAAGTACTGTACATAATATTTTTCATTCTCAAGGAGAATGGAAGCTATTCTGTTCATAAGTTAAAATAAGTGAATTCTTATCAACAGATGGGTGGAGTGATGGACCCAGGTGCAGAATGTTGAGTGTAACATTGCCCCAGTGTTTTGCTGCATGGGTCTGTCTTTGCTAGATATAGAGTCTTCTGAATAATGTTCTGTGAAAAAGTGGATCTTGTGTAATCTTTGTTAATGTATCTTCTTGCTCTTCCAACAAGTTGTAAAATGTTTGTATCAACTACTGAATCTTTCATTTCAGTCCTTCTCGGTTTTTCGTATGGACTTTTATGCCAGCCTGCTTCAATCAAGCATAACACATCTCAATTCCTGTCCTTCTAGTTGTGCACAAAGCACAAGACTGATTTTCACAAGTATGTGCACATTCAAATTGTACATGGCTAATTTGAGATGGGAAAGTTTTTAACTATAAAAATAGTATTTAAGTATATTTTAGATGAGGAAGTTAATTTCCCTGAGCATGCTATGGAAGAAGATGTTCTATGTCCTGCACTTCTTCAAAAGATCGTGTCTTACAGCATCAGTATCATCAACATAAAGGGTATGATTTGCTGGAGAACAGCATAGGATTTGGGTTGATATCTATCATCACCAGTGCCAGTCAGATTTGTAGTGATTGTCTCATTTTTAAGGTCTCATCACTTCTAAACCACCTTTAAAATGCAATCATTAGAGAAAATAACTTTTAAAATAGAAAAATGACAGATTTTTAACATTAAATTTTACAAATTTATGGATTCGTACTTTTTAATTGGCGTCCTCTTTAATGTCATGTCATTAAGTCCACAATAAGATAGTTCTTGATGTATACATCCACATAAAAAAGTTCCGTTGAAGTATGTGCTGCTAGCTAGAAACTTTACTTGTAGCTTTTTCTCATGATTCATCAAA
The DNA here is from genome assembly GCA_013397075.1 of Rhabdornis inornatus. Lineage (NCBI taxonomy): Eukaryota > Metazoa > Chordata > Aves > Passeriformes > Rhabdornithidae > Rhabdornis > Rhabdornis inornatus. The sequence goes on from VWZS01009934.1 coordinate 3,723,791, forward strand.
TGAATGTAACAGGGAAAGAGGATAGCTGTTGTGAAAAGTTGTTAGTACAAAATACAGAAGACTTATGATCTTATGGTGTATTAAAACAAAAATAACCTTCAATAGCTGTTCTAAATTAGGCAGAGTTTAATGGCTAAACAGACATGCTTCAAGTTTTTGTTGAAAAACCATAAACTGCTGAGGTGTAGTTCAGCCTTGTCTTTCAGCTGGAAGGCTGTGACAATGCCTTCCAGTGACAAAACTGCTAGTGGTATCAGGAGTCAATACTTGCAAGGTACCCAAGCTCTATTTTCATCCAAGAACTCTTCTAGGTCTGTTTCATGTAGTGTGAATTCATACTTGCCTTAGGCTGGCCAAAGTGGTTGTGGGTGGTACAGAATACAGAGTTGCTCAGCCATCATTTTCGTGCTATGCTGTTCAAAGTAGGGGAAAGTTGCTGTTGCTGAAGGGAAATTTACAGAGGGTTCCTGATGACAGAACACTTTAAAACTTCTATCCTGCATGGTACTGATGGTTTGATATTTTAAGTACATTTAACAGTGTTTAAAAACTTGCTTTGATGCCTGAAATACTACATTAATAACTTTTTTTTTAATTTTGTAGTTTAAGATCGCTGTTTTGTAAGTGAAAGTAAATAGCCATTTTACAAATACAAGTGTAATATGATATCGCTGTGTTTCAGTGAATTACAACAGAGCTCTGCTTTTCCTTACTGCAGATAAGACACGAGCAATGTAGTGCTTTTCAGATTACTGAGCATTTAATGAATTTTGAGATGAGATTATTCAGTTCATAGCTAAGTAGTTTGAAGGTATGCTTTCTTCAAACATGATAGCTCTTCATTAAAAGTTGCAGTTATCATTTCAATTTTCATATCATAGTCTTAAATTTCTTATGGGCAAACTTTATTCTGAAAACGTTCAGCATAACTAGAAAATAGTATTGATTGAAAATGTGAGACAATCTGGTGTTAACAGTTGAGAGTGTTTATTAAATACTGTAACTAACTTAACCAAAATCCCATTAATATTTGGAGTGATTTACTTTTTCAAAGTGGACGGTAGAATTTCAACTGAACTAAGAGACAGAAACAGGAAAAGTATGGGGTTTATATGTTTGAGCCTTTATACTGTATCAAGAGTAACTGAATAAGTTGTAGCATTTTTTTTGCGGTACAGAATTATTTCACAAAACATGGAGATGGATTTACACATGCACAAAAATCTATTGCACTAGTCTTTGTTTAGCAAAGTTAAAAATAAATACATTGCAAGATTGTCATCTTCCTTAATATGATCTTACTGTAATGTATACAAAATATATTAGTATAAACAGACTTTAATGTGTGAATTTAGAAGTCCTTTAGAAAAAGAATACAAGGAAGCAGGCAGTTAAATTTTTTGTGTGTGTCCCTAATAACCTCTTAATGACATTCCATGTCATACAGTACTTTTCTCAGTCCAGTGAATGAGTAATAAAGTGATTTCCCCCTTCCTATTCCCCTGTCAGTAGGGTTGGTTGAATTGTAAAGCTGCCTAAATAGTTTGTAAGTATATCCTGCCATACTTTATTAATGTCTGCATAAATTGCAGGGATACAAACACTGTAAAATATGTAGTATCATGCAGGCTCAGGCGGTTCTGTGACTGCAATACAAGAAAAGAGATTCAATTTTATGGGTTTGTATTATTCTCCCATTGAAATGCTTTCCAAGCAGTATGCCTTATTTTTATTTTGGAGTCTACTGCTGACTTTCCAGGACTTGGTTTAGTTGCTGCAGCCTCTGGCTATTTTTATTCCTCTTCCTAAAAAACGTGGATCTCGACACAAGCTTTTTTCCAGTCTACACATTGTCTGGAAAATCTTACATACTACATAAAAGTTAATCCACTTACCTGAAGACCCAAATTCTTCCTGAAGTATCTTGGATCTCTTCCAGCATCAGCAAAGCAAGGTTGTAGTTTGGTGCTATCATATACAGAACCATTGTTGAAAAAATAACTTGGTGTTTAAATTTAAACTTCATTGTTATATGTTTAGTTATTGACTTGTGTATCTGTGAAAAGAAGTGCATTTCTTCCTTCCTCTCTCTCTTCCTCTCCCTCCCAACAAGGGAGGTCAGGTCCTCCTTTTACCTTTCTGCCTTTGTCCCCCATTAAAAAATAGAGCTCCTCCACTTCATTACCATTTTCCTGAGCAGCTCAGTCCCAGTGCACTTGGTCACAAGATTCACTTTCCACTCTTGCCAGCATCCCTACAGACTTCTTTGTCCTAGATAGCACTTCCCCAGTGAGACACCAGATGACTTGAGATTAGACAAGGGTGACCAGTTCTGTGGGAAGAAAGTGGGAGGTGTCTGGGTTCTGTTTGTGTGGGAATCCTCCTGGTAGGCAGAAACTCTCTACTTCCACTGTGTTATCACCTATGGAAGAGTCCAACAAAACACTTTCAATGGGAATAGCAGGTTTTTGCTTGCAGCAGAAATTTTCTTTTTGACTTGAATCAGAGTCTGAATTAGTGCTAGTTTTTAGTCATCTGGAGATTTTCTTAAAGAGCTGCTGTTCCTTGGTGGGATTTTTTTTTTGTGTTATTTCTGCATCAGGTTGATTTTGCATAACCCCTACAATAAATTGTGGAGTTTGGAGAAAAGGAAGCAAATCTAGCAATATGTCCACCTACTGCTATCAGTCTGAAAGTCTGTGGGCCTCTGAACAGAGTAGATTGGTGGTGAAGGGAATCAGCATGTCTTGTGGGTATTGATCTGGTTACTCAATTGCCGTTGTTCCCTACAGATGATTAGTTAAAGGTTCAGCAAAATGGTAAGAAATTCAGAACTTAGGAGTATTTTAGATTATTCTTTTTTCAGCTCAGTAATGGCAGTGAGCATTAGGCTGTGGGTGTGGGGAAGGTCCAGTAAGATGTACAGATTTTTCCTTCATGTGATTCATGCACTTTTTTTTCTGAAGGAAAAAAAAGGATCCCTTTATTTTAGAAATGTCCCAATTAAGAAGACTGTCCAGCTTGTTTTGAAGTTCTTTTGGTTTAACTACACATTATATACTACCTCCATTGAGGTTGTAATCTTTTTGTTAATACAGGGAGCAAATTCACATTCAAAAAATATTCTAACAATTAACTGTGAAGTGATTATTGGTAATGTAAATAAATAATTGTACTACTGAAATAGTAGTAAGTGTGAATTCTTACTGAAGTATCAAAATTTCCTAGAGAAGAGAGTAGTTTTTTTTTCTGATTTGTATATGGGCAAACTGAGCCACCAGAGGTCACAGAGAATAGTTGGCAGAGCCAAAAATAGAGCTCAGGCTTTTCTACTTTCAGCTCAATGTTCTTGTCGCTGGATACCACCAGATGGTCTCCAGATTATTCAGTAAATAAGCCTCTGCATCCTTCCTAAATATTCCGCCAAAGCCAACTGGCTGTGTCTCTCGCTTGCTAGTTCCCAGTCTGTGAGAGTGGCTGACTTGGCAGGTAATGCTGTAGCTGGCCCCATTGAGCAATCCTACTCTGCAGGTTCTCTGGTTTTACCAGGCAGGACAGTCTCTTTTCTGCCACTGCTTTTAGCAATTCTTCTCTTCATCTCAAGGATCTTTTATTTTTTAGTGTAAGACTTTTCTGTGTCTGCCTGAGGCAAACAATCTGATTTAAAGAAACCAAACTGATAACTGCCTGCAGATGTCAGAAAAGCATCTAAAGAAATATTTTGTCTGCTTTTAAAATCTAGGTGACTTAATTGTTTCTGTGTGGCTTGAAATTCAGAGGGTAGAAATATATATGCAGGCACTTTTTGCTCTGTGTTTCTGTGTGTGTGTAGCATAAATACCAGATGGGAGAGGAGGTTCATGACTACAAAACAAACTGTTTTCTAGTCTCTCTTAAATCTAGTCTCTCTTAAAAAGGCCTAGTTTGTAGGCCTTTTTTTTTTTCTCTGTTCTGCTAAGGGTTTTCATGGCTCTTCAGTTCTTCACAATTTTGCCTATACAATAATATGTGCCTCATATAGAAGCATACAAACTAACGTTTATGTGCTGCTGTTCTGTTGGCAAGTTTAGCCGCAGGTCGAAATGCTTTCCTGAGTTCACACTGCTGCCACTGTTGTGTTGCTAGTATTTTGAAAAAAAATCAGTTTTTTCCAAAGTAAACTCTTAACTACAGGAGCACATTCACTGCAGGAGCTGCAAGGTGGATGTGCCAGCTGACTGGAACAGACCTTTGACTGGTATGCCCCAAAACTGGGTGAAGCAGTTGGCTGGCTGGAGGCAGGGCTGCCATTCGTAAGGACCTTGGTACACTCTGCAGAAACCTCCCAAGAGTCTAGCAATAAGAAGTGCTGTGTCAAGCACCTGGGACAAAGAAAACCTGGAGTATCAGTGTGGACAGGAGACCAGCTGTCCAAGTAGCATCTCCACTGAAATTTACCTCGGAGATCTGAAGGAGACCATAAGCATTGAGTCAGCCCTGTCTTGTGCATGCTGAGTAGCACTAGGAGGAATGTCAGCTGGTCAGGGGAAGGTATTATTCCTCTCTACACAACACTCATGAGATCTTGTCTAGGAGTTCTGTCCAATTCTGCACCCACCCTGAAATGTCAGAAAGCTGCAGCAAGTCCAGTGGAAGAACAACTAACAAAGTGAGGAAAATGATTGAGCATGGAAAGAGAAGGCTAAGGCAGGAATTAATAACAATGATCCCCAATTTAAAAGAGATAGGGAGTTACAGAAACAGCCAGACCCCTCTCAGAGATGCACAGGGGTAAAACAAGAGATAACAGACTCATGTGCAGCAGAGGAAGGTCATATTAGGAAAAAAAAATCACTTTGGCCAGACATGAACAGGTGGCCCAGAAAGGCTGTGACATCCCCATCCTTGGAGACTTGTCGAGACACAGCTGTAAATGTGATATGAGTCCTGCTTTGAGCAGGAGGTTGACTGGGTGATCCAGAAACTGCTTCTAATATAAGTTTCTCTGTGCTTCTATGCCTATACCTGGTTCATGCCAGAGATGTGTGTCCTTGTGGGGTGACAGACTTTGGAGCACCTGTAACGAGTGAGATTGATCTACATCTTGCTTGCAAAGAAAATACAGTTATATAAAATGCACATCACAAAATCAAGAAGTCTAAAGCAGTAAGCAGCCTGCATATATTTTTGTTTGTTTGTTTTCACCTATACTTAAAGCTTGAACAACTTGAAGATGGAGCTTGTACTCTTGGTTTATAAATTTTCCTGATGGTGGTGAAAGAGAAAGAATAGCTGTGAAACAACATTCGAGTTATATGGATGGAATCACCAACAAAAAGCATCTAGATTAGCACTGGATGAACTGTTGTAACTCAGCTGTGTGGATCCCAGTTGTCTGAGAGGCAAGTACACCTGTGACGAGGTGGCCAGGGTGGTGATGGTATAAGGTGGTAACAGAAAGAGAAAGCATTATCTGGAGTCAGTCTTGTTCCCCTGTCTCAGGTAGCCTGGTTGAAACTGTTTCCCACTGCAAGCGCGTTTCTTGTATCCTCCCTCCTGTTGTGTAGGTGTTGGCCACCATCCTTAACGACCTGAAGACAGCTCACCTAGAAGTAAGATACAGAGTTTTACAGGGCCAGAGCAATATAGGAATCACATAATACAGAAATTACAGGTCCCACTTCAAAGGACAGTGTGTTTAAGAATGTAGCATGTAAAGGTGAGTATTAAACTGGCTGCTTTAACACTTTCCACATTATAAAGGTCTCTCCAATGACCTGTTGCTTCTGCTGCAGCTTTTCCAGGAATTCCTGTTCTTTTCTGTTGACTGGTGTTGTCCTTAACCACTGTTTTTGTCTCTCTACAGTAAAGGAGCCCAGCTACTCTGCTGTGAGTTCTTCCATCTCCACAGGTTTTAACTGAAAATTGGAAGATAGGGCAATTTATCTGTCTTTGTCTATCAGATTCAGAGTTCATTTGGTTTAAAAATAAGTCATAAAGATGGAGGTCAGCTGCCTTTTCATGCAAATCAGTGTCATGGTTTCAACTTAACAATTTTGGTACTGTGCAAATTGTTGCTCATTTGTTGCAGTCTGTTCTCAAGTTTCTCTGCCTGACCTCTAGATGCCCCAAAAAGTATATGCGAACTGAAAGGAGGAGGAGAAGATGGGAGAGAGATGTTTATTGAAAACTCTACTAGGATTTTCACAATTTAGCAGTGTTGGTTGTGCAATTTTAATGTTTCAATCTTAAAAATCCTCAGTAATTGAGTCCACTTAAAATGTGAGGACAGCAAGGAATTCTATGGAACCAAATCAGTTGTTTCTTGCAGTGTGTTTCTTTGTAGGTACAGACATGTATCACCATGCTCAATGTTGTTTTATATAAGGAACCCATAGGAACAACAGGTAGGGATTTCCTATCACTATCATCAAAACTGGCTTTGGAATCTGCCAAGTGTGTTGACATTGGAAAATGTAGGCTCAAGAGAACAGGGATAATATGTTTGTGGAACGCTGTTGAGTTTCCTAGCCTTAAAAGTAGACATTTTGATGCATGATACACACACCCACCTGACAAATTATATTGTCCCCCTGATCTTTTGAGTTTTTCTAATGGCAGAATTGAAGTGCAATTTACAAGTTACTTGGAACTTCTGGAGAAGAGGATTATTTTACACAAAAGGAGAAAAATACAACCCTCATCTACTTAGAAGAATGTGACAGAGAAAAGTGTTTATACAGGCTTATGTCACGCTCAGCTGTACACTAAAACAGCTGCTTGCTCTAATTTAAGACTAAGAGCATTGCCAGTGTCCACTAAAAACACTGGACCTATTGTGTTAACAGTGCAGATAACCAGTAGTTGGCATCTAGGCTACTATATTCTTTCTTTTTTGTCTTTCTTTTTCTTTTTTCTGGTCCTCTCCATGATCCTAGTTGCAGAGCCTTTCAAAAGCAGTTTTCATTTTCATGTTTTTACACAAATACACACATGCATGCTCTATTTGCCTTATTCTTCACTATTACCAAACATTTCTATTCTGAGGCTATAAAGGAAGATGGGACCATAACCTCGCTGGTTTCTTCCTACAACATCCCATGGATTAAAAAAGCCCCTAAGGATTCTAGAATGTAACCTTTACCTTCAAGTGTCCTTTTCTTTAAGCACAGAATTTTGGTAGTTCACCAGTTAGTGTGAGGTTTTATTTCTAGAGAAATGTTAGGAGCATACTTTCAGGTATTTTGTTCAGCTACTGAAATCCTATGCCTGACTTTATAGGGTCAAGAGCTACTCACCTTTTTTAAGTGTCAGGTTCTGTTTGGCTGCCAAGGCCTCTGCAAGATGCACAGGCTGGCTTGAAGGGGAACACTTTATTGAAAATACAGAGTTCACAAAACTTTTGAGCAGAGGGCACAAAGCTCAGAATGTTGTTTGTGAAAGATTTTGACAGCAAAGTCTTCTGATTCTGCTTCTTTACTTATGTCTGCCACATTCATAAATTTTTTGCTTCTTTTCCTTGAATATAATAGAGATAATACAGTTTTTTGCATAGTTTCTTATTATTGATCTCCAGAGATCTCAAAGGTCTCCTATCTGAAAGGATACTTGCAGAGACTGCATGTGAAAAAAAATCTGGGGGTTTCCAGTGACAAGGCTTCAACAAATGAGGATTCTCCATCCAAAACTATTAACTTGCCATGAGAAACTGAGCTCTTATCAGACTGAAAAACAAATTTCCACATATGTCTTATTTAAAACAATAATATTTTTAAAAACCTTCTTAGCAGTACTTTCCTTTCTCTGTGGGAAGGCAGCAATGGTATGCTACCGAATGTCATCCTAAATTTAAGGACAAGACAGCCTAAAAAAAAGAAATCCCACTTCTGTCATCCCCTTGAAGGACCTCCCCTGCTTTTTAGGTTAAATGGAAAGAAAATCAGATGGAGTCATGGCTCAATCTCCAAGGTTTGCCAGTCAAGGTGATCCTGGCTTCTCATTCCAACACGAAAATCACATTTTTGTTTCTGGAGAAATGCAAGAAACTAGAGAAACCAATCTTTTTCACTCCAGCACATGTAGAAAAACACAGATAAATGACACCAAATACAGTACATTAGTTTTCCATTCCCTCAGATAGTGTGGCCCTAGTCGATATGAGTGACTGCTCAGAGAGGGAGGTGAACTCCTGGAATTTAAACTGTTGTGTAGAGAAGATGCTTTACTAACAGTATTGGTCAGGAGCAGATCAAATCTTTTAAGTCATTGTATTATACTTTGTGTTGTCTTCAAGGAAAAAAAAAAACAGGCAATGCAAAACTCTCAATAAAACAGAGCAAAAGAAATTTAGCTGGTGCTTTCATTTTTGCCTAGTGGACTTGTTGCACAAGATGCCCTCAAAGTATTTCAAGGTTTTCTGATTCCCATAAGGTTTTTGTAGTATAAGCGGTGGGTTTGAGGGCTTTTTCTGTTAAGTATCAGTTTTTGCAAAGTTATTTTACTTTGCAGAACCTAAGATAGGTGCAAGAAGTTCCAGTTGACGGAGATGATCTGATTAGAAAATGCATAGAAAATCTTTTGAAAAAAATGTAAACCTATAAGATATTATCAAAAATATCTAAACAATAACAATTGTAAATAACAAAAAGAAGTTCAGGAGAAGTTTGCCAAACAGGGCTGCAGCAGTGATCAAGAGGGTCTCTCTGCAGCACCAGCCAGAGTGAACACTGATGGACAGCTTTAATGTGATGTTTGCTTGAAGTTAAATAGTTGGAAAACGAACTCTGTGAGTTTATCTTAATGTGCTCAGGATGCCTCCTGCTATGAGGGGGGGGAATCTGGACTGGGTGGTGAGACAATGCAAAAAAATTCTTTTTTATCTAGGAGAACAAGTTCCTATTCTAAAATCAAAAGTGTTGGACAATTGGACCATCTGAAGACTCCATCCAGTGACAGGATAGGTACTCATGAAGATAGAAAATCCAGATGCTTTTTGAAGGCATAGAGAACCTGTCAGTGAAATCTAAAATAAAGTTCTCAAAAAAAAATTCCCACTACTCTCAGGTCATATATGCACCTTATGGCATTCTGTTGCTTCAACAAAACTTAAAAGAACTAGAGATCACCTACAACTGAATATAAAGGAGAAAAACTGAATAATCTAAGACTATTATTATTTTAGTAATTGTGAAAAAGAAAATTAATTTCTTTCCCAGATTATAAAGAAAGATAGATCAGAGACAACACTTACTTGGAATGTTTTTGTTTATTTAATTCTTCATGGTTGTGTTTCATTTCATGTTTATAGGACCTTAGTGTTTGAAGTCCAGAAGCAGTAATCAGACTATCAGTATGAACTGTTGGGAAAAGAAACTCCACCTCTAATACAAGTATTTTTTTTAAATCACATCCTTCCAGTATAGCAAATAAGTGCAAGGTAAAATGTGTTGGTGACCGTTTTAAGAAAAATATTGACTGTAGTAGTTTATTGCATTTATCCTTATGATAAATTTCCATTTACTATGAGGGATGAGCATAGATGTATTTTTTAAGTCTTTCAGATATTATGAAACATGAAGATGTATAATGATTTAAAGATGCATGAGGTAAAATCAATGTAGCTACAGGGAAGTACATTTGTACATACTAGTACAATAAAAACATGTTTATCCTGTGACGTTTTCCCTTATTTCTGTGAGATGATTACTAAGTGTTACCAAAAAAAAGTTTTCAGCTTTAAATCTCAAAGCTCCAGAATAAACTAGGTGAGGCAGGATTGGAATGGATCAGACAGTATCCACGGAAAGTGCAGAGCAGGTTCTTGCAGAGACCTAAGCCTGCAAAATGCTCAGGGATCCTCCAAACAATGGAGACCAACTGGTTCTTTAAGGGAAAGGCCCTTCCAGTTTGAACCGTTTGCTGTTACTCACTGGTGCTGGCACCCAGACAAAGTATCCCTCCCTCATACATTCCTTTCTCACTAGATATATAATTATTCCTTTACATGTTGTCATAGTTTTAAGCTCCTGACTCAGATTTCTTAAATACCATCTAAGACAACTGTGTATTCCCTTCTCAGAAACAACAGTTAGGGGTGGCTGCAAGGAGACACAGTTGCTCTCCACTCTTAACTTCTTTTTCACCATGGCTTGCGGCTCTGTGCACAAGTAGATGCGATTCTCTTCAAGAAAAGGGTTTTTAAGGATTTATTAAATGATACAGATTGCTTAATGATACAGATTTCTGTTAATAAGAAGCTCCGTCTCTCAGACTGTAGTGGCACTTTGCCTCTGTGGAGTCAGATGGTCACTTCCTTTGAGCCAAGATGACACAGTTGTTTCCCCACTGTCTTTTAAGTGTTACTTCATTCACATCTCCTGCCACAACACTTCCAGGCTTGGCAAGACTTGAGAGGAAGCTGCTGCCAAGTCAAACCTTTTTACCTCATCTCAGCCATTGCAGAGTCTGGACTGTTGTGGGCAGCCCCAGGATAGCAGTACATGATGGAAGTGGTCAGGGAGGAGTGTCCCCCACTCAGCTGTGCAAACACATGCTGCTGTGCTGGACATGGCACGCTCCTCAGGCATGGAGTGTACATCTTGTGAGCTGAGTGTGCAGGAAAGCATGAGATGCCCAGAGCAGTTACAGACACTGTTCCTGTGGCTGTGTTGTCTGACACACACCTCTGCACACATGGAACTGCAAGTTCTCTCCATTTTTACTCAGGCTGGAAAGAGTTCATCTAATTCTTTGGAATTCCTGACAGAATACGGGCAAAGTCTTTTACATGCCTCTTACTGCCGTTCTTTTTATCCATCAGATATCACTCTTTCAAGTGATTATTCTATACTTCAAGTCTGTTTCTCTATAGGAAAGAGAAACTGGACTTGCTGGGCTTTCTTACAAAGATTTTTGTGAATTAGTTGATTTTAATTTTAATTAAGAATTTGTTAGAAATCTGTAAGAAGAGCTCCGTTTATTTCGAAAGACAATTTATAGTCATTCTGTATTAATGCTTACATTTTGAAAAGGGACATCAACTTCCTTACTGTCTTTTTTTAAAATTGATTTATGCTTTTTTAACAGCTAGGATATTGAGTGAGATGGAACAAACATTTAGATACAAAAGTATTTAAATAGATTAATTATTACAGAAGCCATTACATAATGAGAAATTTTAAGTTTACTCTGAAAGGCACAATCACGTGGTATGGCACAGCCAGTAGAAAATTGCATCAGTTTTTTTGAGTTTATATTCTTTTCCCTGATCTTCCATACGTCCTTCTTATTAAAAAAACCCCCAACACTTATTGTGAGCCCACGTGTTCGTGACATGTACATACTGAAAGGGTTACAGCTGTGACAAAAGATATTTTAATCAAGTCTTCGAATAGGAATCAGGCAAGATTGAGTTGTGGTCATGAATACTGGGAGTGTGCAGATACCTCACTGTTTTGAGCAGAGATTTTGGTAGCATTTCTCATCAGGAGGTCTGTGATCTTTTGCTGGGGCCCATGGACACAGAGCTGCTTCTGCTGCTTCCAGGTTCAAGAGTTCACCACTGGCATTCACAGTGTGAGGCAAAAAGAGTCTCTGTACTCAGAATTGGTCTAGTAGCTGGCTAGCCAGCTTTGTCATTTGACTTCAAAAGCACCACACTGTGCTTGGTTTAGAAGGGTTGCTTCATTCATTTTTCCCTCAAGTGAAGGTAGACTTCTTTAGAAATTGTTACAGATCAGGTTTCAAGAGTATTTAGCAATTCTATTTGCTTTCCATTTCTCCTGGGCCAGAACAATTTGTTTTAGGCTTTGAAAATGAATAGATGATAATTTCAGTTGTTTGTGTACACCTGAAATAATCTTATTTCAATTGTTGGCCAAATAAGAGTAAATCTCCAGCTTTCCAGTTTGCTTTGGTGGTCTGCGTGGGTATAGTAATTTTTAGTGATTATTTAATGTTCCAGAACAATTTAAATCTTTCATTTTTTCAAATTTTTAAATGCACTTAGGTTTAATTAAATAGAGCAAAACTTTGTATTCTTTCTCTTTAAAATGGAAACTTAAATCTCTTCGTTTGCATTCTGTTTGTTGTAACATTATTGGTCAAGTACAGATGTGGTGTGATCAAGTATGAAGCTATTTCAGAAACTGAGACTCAGGAACATTAAACTGTGACAGTTTGCAAAAGAAAATATTAAGATTTCAGCATACATTTTTGCAAGTTTTATGTCCCTGGGAAATTGAAAACTTAGGAAAATCGTGTATTGCTTCAAAAATCCCTTTTTCACAGAAATCCATGGAGTACTGTGGCTGAAGTATTCTGTGGGATCATTTGAAAATCAGGTGATGTGTTCATGTTAATTAAGGGAATCTGTGTTAGGAATCTAAAGAAAACATTGTAAGATTAGGAATTACAACAATTACTTCAGTTTGATAACTGCAGTTAGATCAATGAAAGCAAAACCATATATGTGCTTTTTTCTGCTACATCCATCAGAACAGAGAAGAGTTGGATTGGAAGGAGTTTTTAGGAATATTCTTGAATCCTTCTGAAATAAATCTTTTATTTGTGTGCATGTGTGTGTGTTGGGGTGAGAGGGGGGAACTACTGGGCTTTTTCATGGTACTTCTCTAAATGACTTTTCATTGTTTAGACTTGAATGTCACTTAGACTTATGTGTCACACTTGTGCTGTGTAGACAGTGCATGCTCTGAGAATACTTCATAAAAAACAGTATGTACCACTGCAGTTGAAGAAGGACACTTGAAACCTAGGCATAGTTTTGCTGCATGAGGTTATTTTAGTAGTATGGAAACCTTTATAAGAAACTGTGGCCTACATTTGTATACCTACATTTTCTTTCAGAAATTTAGCTGTTGAAGAAACATTGTGCTGTCTCAAGAAGGCAGTCATATGGGAAAGTGCAAGAGTGTTTTTATGCACCCTGACACAATACTAATTTTTTTCTTTTTTCGTCTTAAGTAAACTGTAAGAATAAATATTTGTACTTAGAAGGATTTTTTCCATAGAAGTGTGTTGGACAGATTTTGGTTTTGTAGTAGTGTAGTCCATGTTTCTGAATACATGGATTTAATATATAATTTAAAAATATATTTAAAAGTGAGAACAGATGTTTCAGAGATACAAGCTACACTTAGCTACTATAACCTGATTTAGCTTAGTTTAAAAGGATTACTGTGGCTTAAGGAATTGGTTTCCTGTGGTAACATCAGAATGCACGTATTACATGCAGTTAAAACTTACCAGGGATTGTGCTTATCCATGTCCATCTTAGTAATAATGGAAAAGTAATACTGTGACGACCTAGTGTTCTTCACATACAGCACTGACCAATTTCCAGGTAATTACTGTATAGTCAGTGTGGATGGGACTGTAAAAATGTGTTCTCTGTGTGCCAGTCATCACTCATTTTGAAGTGGTATTTTGAAATTACCACTCTTTTTCTCCTTTAATTAGTCCTGGCACAAAAAGTAGGTTTCTGGAGCTGTAAGTGTAGAAAGGTGGGCTTGTTTCAAGTTTGGAGATGTCCATTCTTGCCTGCTACTTACATTGCCAGTGCGTTGCCCACTGTCCACAGCAAACAGGAGCTTTTGCCTGGATTTTCAAAGCAGCAGAAGGAAAAATGCCTTAATACAGTCTCAGTGGGTCTTCTGACAGTCTACAAATGGCATTTTGAAATCCACAAAATACTATGTTCAGGTTTTAATCTTCAATATTTATGCAGGTCTTTGGGCATAATCAGAAAATACTGCTAATCATATCCGAAATAAACATTTTATACTGTCAAGTGAGAAAACTATGAGTAAGCATTCTTCTGTGGATCTCGATTTACAATAACAAGAAGTATATATACTTTTAATGAAGCATTCTAATAATTTAAGTCCCTTGCAGTTTATTTGTATTTAAACATTACAAAATGAAAGAGTACAGTTTGGTAATTCTAAATATATCTTGATTGTTTATCACAGTGGGGTATCTTCTTCTGTGAGGTTCCTTATTTTCCAGCCATGAGGAAACTACTGATTTGATACTGAGTTGTAGTTCTCCCCTCTTTCATATTGATACAAATACATCAACATCGTAAGAACACACACTCTGGAAAGAACAGTTTATTTGAATCAGTAACGTTTTAAATTTCTTTATAATTTACTGATTTAAGTCCTAAGTGCATTTGGAGGGGAGAAGGGCATATTCTAGTGGTCAAGTTAGGAGCTAATACACAGCTAACTGTTCAGTGAGAACTACAAAATTGATAAATACCATCTCAGAAGTTATTATAAATACAGCTGCTCATTAATTTTTCAGTACAGCAGCCTTTCGTATGGAAATGCTGACTCATTGAAACTAAAAGTTTTTAAGAATCCAAGAAAACTTGGAAAAGTGTTTCCTAACAAAACTGTCTGCTAAACGTGCAGCCAGGGAGAGCTTCCAAGGCAGACAGTCGGAGCACTATCTGGGAAATTCAGATTTCTGCTCTGCCTGGTTCTCAGTCAGAGGACAGAGTGAGGTATCTCTTTCCCAGAGGACTGACAGGACCACCAACTCACTGAATTTGCAGGAACTGTCTTTGGTTTAGATATTAAGTATAGGCTTAACTAATTTATATTAAGACATACATACTGGATTTTTAAGCGCATGTTTCTTAAACAACTTTGCTGCTGGAAAAGTGAACAAACACTGCAGCAGTTCATGGTGCTGTCATTTTACTGTCCAAACAGAAAACAAAGGTCGCTCTATAAGGAAAAGTTATCTTAATCCATTAAGAAGCAGACAGTCTTGGCTCGCTTGAGCTGATATTGCTAAAATGCCTATTTCCTCAGCACAAAGAGCAGTAACCAGGAAATAACAAGGTCAGCTATCACGCTCTTTGTCCCTTTCACTTGCTAGAAAACACTTTCACCCTCAGCTAGTTTCCTCCCAGAATCACAGCTGGCACAGCAGGGCCCTTGGTTGGAAAAGGGTGGGGTCTTGGCTGCTGTGCTGCATGGCTGGATGCTGATGTGTTGCGCTGATTTGTAATCATTTACATGCTGCATGCTTCCATACGCGATTCCATAGTCTCAACTATTACTCTATTAAGTACTGTAACAACTTGTAAAGGGCGGGGTGAAAAGTGACCCCGTTCTCGACTTCATTCTTATAGGGAAGTTAGGAAATTAAAAGAGCAAAAGAACCTCTGTGCAGGGATGTAGGATAGTCATGGTACGTTTTTCAGGATGAAGCTATTACATTTTTCAGGATGAAGCTATTACATTTTTCAGGATGAGTGTTGGATCTAGGGTATGCTGGGAGAATAATGTGAAAAAATGTAAGAGCATTCCTGTTTCTGAATCTCAAGAAAAACATAGCCTTAAATAAAACTACCACATAAATAAAGTCTCGAATTTTGTATGAGAAACTGAATAAAAATAAATAAGTTATGTTCATATAAAGAATAGTTTCAAAATTCCTTGACCATAGAAAATATTAATTCTTATAAACGGAGTATCTCTTAGGAATTTTGTTGAAATAAATAGATGCCTAAAATGGAGATTCATTATTTTATTTGACAATTGTACCAGCTTCTCATCAATCCTTTTAGACAAAGCCAGAATCAAGTTATAAAAATCGACCTTCTATTTATCTTTGCAGTTTAATCATTTGCAAATTATCATTCTTACTGATAGCATTCATAATAATCTACTTGTGTAAGTACGTGTACATTCCATTGAGTGCATTTTTGCCATTCATTTAGGATGATTAGAAATTACTGGGTTGAGTATTCTGTGAAAGTTTTACAAAATGTTTGCCTTGACTTTATGCAAGCATATATAGAAATCAAGATATTGCTTACATTCTTCTCATGCAGTGGTGTTACTAAATTGAGAAAAATGTCATTTTTGGCTGTAGCTGAATTTCGATTTATTTTGTATTGAATAATTCTAACTTTTGAAATGGCAAGTCAAAAGGGGAAAATAGTTCAATCTTAATTAAGGAATATATTTTAATTAGTATTTCAGGAGTGAGATAAAAGTTGGCAGTAGAAAGAAAACTTAATAGGTACGTTTTGGCTTTTAGGATTAGTAACACAGACTATTGGGTAAAGTCATACTCTGTTATCTCTATTGTTACAAAATCAAGGATCATTTTTGAATTTGACTAATGATGATACAAGCTAGAAAGTCAAAAATACCTTAAAGCCCAACTGACAAAATGGAAATACATTAAAATATGTGAGCTAAGGTGAAATAAAGCTTCCTTTAAAAACCCACAGCACAGGGAGAGCAGAACAGTGTGGGTACAGATGTTTGGGTTTGTTGGGGTTTTTTGCAGAGACCACTGTTACAAGTCATAGGCAGAAATGAATGTGAATCTTTTAGTCCCTCACAGCTAGAGTGCTTTCTGTAATAACACTTCTTTTCTGCTACTTTACCATAGAAGAACTAGAAAGAGAGGTACTCTAGTGCTAAATCTCAGATCAAACACCATTCTTCCTCTTCCATGCCATACTATTTCCAGAGGACCAATGGGTCCTGTGAGTACTTTTCCCACAGTTACTATGAGGGTGGTGCTTAGGATAGGTGCTGAGGCTGATTTACAGAGCAAAGATTCACTTACATGATAAATGTTGGAAATCACAGAATGTCTACAATTTTTTTTTCCTCTATTTTGACTACTGCAAATTTTCTCATTTTTTTATCAGCAAGGAAACAGTTATGACATTTTCTACCAGATTAATTGGATGTCCAGTTGGAAATTGTGAAGAAAGAGGAAAACAAACTTTCAGTGACTACATTCACTCCTTACATATTCTGAGATGCTTTTGCTTGTCTCTTGCTGTTTGTTTGTTTGTTTTCTCCTCAATACTTTACATTGTTAAAATCTGAAGATAAACCATCATAACCAAATTTACATATTTTTTCCCCTCTCCTTTAAAATAATCACAATGTCTACTGCAGATTTTAAGTGAGTTACGCACACTGATGTGGCTCAAGTGAAATACTTTCCACATTAAAATTCTTTGTTGATCAAGAGGTCTTTAGGATATCAGAAATCAAATTAAGAAAGTAAAAGTTTTAGACTGCCAGAGAAAAATAATTAAAAATCACTCTTTCATGTATTTTTTTTTTAATACAGTCAAAGTCACAAGACAGCATCAGTCAGGGCATTTTTATAATTGCCGGAGGGTTAGCTGTGATGGTTGTGAATTCTTGTCAAGTGAAGAAATTAGTCATTAAAACTGACCTTTTTTCCTTCAAGTTTCGAAAATTTGTCTTAAGAATGCCTAATTTCCTATTAGGAATATTTATTTTATTCTTTTTCTCATGTTCATATTATTTGGATTGCTTTATTTCTCTCCAAACTCTCCCTTCTCCTTCTCCTCCCAGCTGTACAGTGAAATAGATTACCAATTTGGAATAAAAAATAACCTCCAATCTACTCCTCCTGTTAGAGTGAGCTGGTTTTTAACAGTACATCAAAGAAAATCAAAATCATGTTGAAAACATGATAAGGAGGGGGAGCTCCCCACCTGAAGAGAGGTTCAGGGATATATATTTTTTTAATTAAATATAAATTTAAATATATATATACATACATATATATATATAAAAAATAAAAAATATTTTTCCCCCCCAATAGTTTTACTGGTAGGTCAGAATCTCTTTTCTGGTACAAAGGATCTAGTCATAGGCTTGATCTCAACCATATCATAGGAGCTTTACAAGTAGGAGAGAAATTAAATATTCTGGAGGTTGAAATATGCCACTGATTCAAAATTTCAGTGCCGCTTGAGTGTGGAACCTAAGCTCATTTTTGAGTAGTGTTTCAAAAATGTCTGTTTCTCTGAGAGTGGGAATCTGATATTAATTGAAGTACAGCCATGTTCTTTAGGCAATTTCTCAAAGAGGGTGCATATGTAGATTTAAGAAGATTTTTCCCCACAACCTGTACTTTTACTATAGAAAAAAAACAGACCTGGACCAAAACAGTCATTGCAGTAAGCACGTTCCCATCATGTGTTCTTACTTTTCTGGAGGATTTGCTCAGCTGAAGGCAGATGCTTTTAAGGTTGTTGCTTCTCCTTCTGCTGTCCCTATTGGTGGCTTACCCTCTAGAAAGGAAAGAATCATTCCCCCCCAGCGCCTTCCTTGATTGCTGTTTCTCTTTGTCATGTATGCTACCTACCTTGTCCTTAAGAAGCCAGTGAGAAACTTCTCTTTGCAGCTTTTACCCCTTCTGTCAGGCAAAATCCCCAGTTAGGAAATCATCCGCTCCCCGGGATGTTTGGATTAGAAAAGCTGATTTATCTTTGGCGATAGCTACTGTGGTCCTAGAACACCACAGTCTTAAGTACTGTTATTCCCTTTCATTAGCCTGTTGCCCATATTTTCAGTGGTTTGGGGAATCGGACTCAAATATATAAAGTTTAATACAAAAAAAAGTTTCATAAGCAGAACTTGTTTTCCAGATCATCTCCAAAAACCATTATTGCTACATTTGAAACTTTCTTAGGTAGTTTTTTAAGATTATTGCATGGAAATTTGCAGGCAAAGCGACGATCACAGTGTACTTCATATCTTTTTTCACTGCTGATATGGCTGTAATTGCTTTTTTATGTTTGTATGGGAGAAATATTCTCAGTTCATATTCACACTGTTATTAAATTGCAAAAAATAACACAATCTAGCGGTATACTTGACCTACTCATGTTGAATGTGCCAACAGAGACTTGAATAATTTCTGTCCAAAGCATTATCCAGTTGCTCAGTCCAAATCACCTCCAAGAACAGGTATTTCCAGTAGTGTGCTATACTTCTGCCAGCATGATTGGCATATTACAGTATTATTTATGTTAAATACTGAAATAGGATTGTTACAAAAATCCCCCATTTCTTAAAAAATCATGGCAAATTCATAGACTGCGTGGTCCGGACTGTTCAGAAAAGTAAGATGGTACACTGGGAGTGATTGCCTCGATAGAATATTTAATAGTTTTCAGCTAGCATAGAATAGTTAATGAAATAGATAGTAATACGGTGGTTTTCCCTCTTTTTATGATTCTACAGTGATCTGGGTAAGACTTATTGTTCATTTTTTTTTAAATAATTTTTAAACAAAAGTCTCCAAGAGAAAATTAAACTCTTGGAGAAAAAGCAAATGCATGAAAGGTATTTATTTCTGTGGACTCTCATATGCTTGCCCTGGCTCTCCGACTGGTGTAAGCAAGATATATAATCCCAGATAAACATAACCATCTGAAAAGTGAGTGTAATGATTCAGTATAGAGCTATAACATGTTTCAGTTGCAGCTGAAGTACTTTTTGACCTGTGCTTGAGTAATTTTGGAAGAGCACATGGGTTTTCCTTACTGTTTATACTTAGAGATATGGAAAATACTTGTTTTCCATGGGATATCAGTGTAGAACTTAAATAACTTAGTAAAAATAGATATTTTTTTCATCTTTCATAAGAATTCTGACTGGTTTTGTAAAGCCAAAGAGAATGGGATCTCTTATCCTGTTATTTAGTTATGTGTTTGATTTATCTCTGTTAGAAGTTTTAACTCAAAGTCAATTAAAGTGTAGTCTGTGCATGTGCAGCTGTCAGTGCCCTGGGAAAACTTGGACACCCCATCCCAGTGGTGTCTCCAGCTCTCTCCTCACACTGGTCCAGCTGAGCTCTCACCCCAAGACTGAGGCAGGGAGGGTGTCTGTGCAGGGCACTGCCTTCCCTGGACAGTGGCCTGTGGAAAGAGGGAGAGAATGACCATTTTCAGGAAGCTGCTCCATGAGGAGGCTGGATGACTGCCTCTGGGGAAAGCCAGAAATGGCCTCTGTCGTCCTCTGTCTCGGGCATCCCAGTGGTTTGGCATGTCAGCATGGGAGCCCTGAGTTAGAGTAGAGGTGACTGGTTGGTCTTACAAGCCATTAGGGAAAAGTCAGTGCAGCCACAAATAAAGTGCATGGTTTTTTTCAAAGAGACTTTTTAAGTTGTTAGTGCTGACACTAAATGCTCTGGATGGGGAAGAGCAGTTTGGATGCTGAATATGCAAATAGATAGCTAATTATGCTAACTTTATTTTACAATATGTTTTATTTCTGATTTGTCTTAAGATCTGAGATGAGTAGCAAAATATGACTGATGAGGGAAATACTTTCAGATTTAAGCACCTTATTTGTTGACTTAATGTTTTAACTAAAGAACTCAAGGATGGATGTGTCTACATCTACGATGTATGACATACAATCTAACATCTGGTTTATGACTTATAATCTAATGATATGGCCACACAGCAGCTGTTTTCTGGGAGGTATGTTAGATAATCTGTAGTTTTCCAACTTTGTTCCTGGAAATCTTCATTATGAGCAGGTAAGTGTTAGTTGCTATATATGAATAGTTGCTGATGTGGCTGTAAATCTGCAAACAGAAAATTTCAGAGTCAGAGGATTGACTCTGCATTTTGCAGTGTACCAGATTTATACTGCACTAATGGAGAATAATTTTATATATTCAGAAGAATATTTTGAATGTTCTATAAGTTGCCATTAGAATTTATTGGTTTAAATTAGCAAACAGATACACAGGTCAATAACATTTAAAAACTGGTAGCTATGGATTATGTTTGCAAGGAGATATATTTTGAGAACTGAAATTTTAAAAAGATCAATTTTTTAATGTGTTGATATATAAAAACAATGTGTAAATATAAAATTTAAATTGCAAGATGTTGAACTGATGAGTGAACTTCATAAATGTCACAATTTCATCAAAAGGTTTAATAACCATTTTATTCTAGTCACAGGGAGCATAATAGCTGAAAATGTAATGCCAATTAAATTACATCTACTAAATTCATACAGCATATGAATGCAGTGTACCTGCATTGATCTATCAAGGTAGAGTAGGTATTCTGACCTAAGGATTTTTTCCACCATTGTAATCATGCTTTTTGAATGATGCAATTTAGCTATCAGAAGCTCACTCCTGTGAAATATTTGCATTTACATTAGGTTTTTCCTCTTACACTGCTGCTATTCACAGGTTTGAAGTCTTCACACACTGATCAGGTGTAATTAATCTAGCAAAGCTTTGTGATATACAATTCATATCTGTCTCTAAGCAGAAAACAAAAGAAAGGAAAAAACAAAGAAAACCAAACAGACCTGTTTACAACTGGGCTATAAAAATTCTTGGGGTGTTTTTTTAATATGTATCAACTCTCTTTTTGTGGCTGTTACCTAGCAAAGATACCTATTTTATTTAATGATATTCCATCATAACTTTATTGTCCTGTTGCAAATTGTTTTCTACCATATTTTTAGGAACTTAATGCAATTTTCCTTTTGGAAATGTTTATTTCAGTCAGCTTACCTGGAGTAACAGGAACCACTTAAGATCTTTAGTGAAATATATTAACTCTCTTCAGCTAGCTGTCTGATCTTTGGCATCTATTTTAGAATTAATCTTTGTAATTTATATAATTGAAACATGGCAAATACAATATTCTGGCTTCCTGTTGCTTTACCAAAAACCTGAGATGTCTCTTGAGTCCTGCTAGCCAGTTCACTTCAGTAGAAGCAGATATGTTTATCTTGTTGCTTGCTTCTTCTAAAGAGAAAATGACTTTTCAGTATTCTCTTGGTAATAAATATCTTGCAGTTTAGCAGCTCATGCCATTAGAAGTATATGTAGTAATGAACCAGATAATAATTGTGCATCAAGGGGCTATTAGCATTGACTTGCAATTTAAAAGTGTATCATAAACAAGATGATCATGGATCAATTACTAACAATTGAACTATGTTTATTTATGCTATTTTAAGGTTTGCTTGCAGACCTACGTATCATCTGCAGGTGTGATATAGCTTTATGGATTCTGTAGCTATTGTTAATCAGCGGGGGTAGTGTGTTTGCCATCTTGTTTCTACTAAATATGTAGAAAAAAGGTATTTGTAGTTGTCCACGGCAGTCACCATCAACAGAAGTGGAACTGCTGTGGTACTAAAATGCTGTTTTAGGAAGCCAGCATTTTCTCTACATTTTTAATAATTGTTCAAAGGAGCAGCAGCCTGCTCAGGCTGTGTTGAGTACAGTTCTGCCAGCCTGCTCAACAGGAGCAAACAACAGGTTAAAGCCTTGCACCATCTGGGATGTCTGAAGATGCTAATGGCCACTGGAGCCTTGCACAGGAGTTTATGTACTTTAAAGGTTCAAATTAACATCAGAGTCCCATTGCACCCAGTGCCTGGGGGTGCAAAAGCAAAATGTCCTCCAACCTCACTGAGATTTGCTGCAACCCACGTGTGCTCAGTGCAGTCATTTTGTGTGGGAAACATCTGGCACCCAAAGACAGTGCTAAATACTCAGCTGTGTGGGGAAACACTTAGAAGTAGAAATACAATACACTGTACAAATACAGTGCATTGAAGAGCCAGTTAGTTAAAATACTTTTTTATTGTCAGGTTTCAATATGATTTCTAAAAGTCAATGAATGTGTTAGACGATTAATTTATATTTTTACAGTGATTCTGAGCAACAAAAAACTATAGCTTATGTAGGGGATGTGAATGTCACTTGGTTTTGAATAGAAAAGTCACAAAACTTTGGTTTGTGGATCATTATTCTCTTGTGAAGATCACTCTTCTTTTTATCCACATTTTATTATAGCTTCCTCTAAAGAAATCTTTGTGAAAAATTATTACACTAACGAAAGTATAATAGGCAAAAGGTTTTATTATTTAGTTGCCTTTTTAATTGCAGCATAAATACAATTTCAAAGTATGGTCCTGTAAAAGGCAAATCCTGAAGAGCAAAGTTCTTACACGAATTTCCTCCTCTTACACTATGAACTTATGAACTATCATGAACTTATCTGTATAAATAGCTTAAAATATATATCAAATGTTTAATTAAATTATATTGCATTAAAAATAAACCTCAATATTTAAAAGGTAGATAAGAAAGCCACAGTTTGAAAACAGAAACAGCTCCATATGAAGAAGTCATTTATGTTTAACCAAACGTGCCATACACCAAATGTGACAGATCGAAGTACTGTTTAGAGTCCTGAGTTCTCCAAGTCAATGCCTTTTTTTTTCCTGGAAATAAAAAGCTTTTCCATTGTGTACTTAAATATTTATTGTTTGCTTTAAATGTAGATATTGGATTATTTCTCCATGTTAAGGTTTGGACTTGCTACAACTGATCAAGAATTTCACTTCTGGTGTTTACATACATTTTCTGGTTTAACTGCCAAAAAAGTCTTTGATGGAATTAATGGAGAATGCTCATTCCCTCACTAGTGTATTTCTAGTTAAAAAATTGAAAAAGCTATGGCTTAATAAACAATGGATCAGTGGGCAGCTAGAGAGGGAGAGAAGCTTGTTTAATTAGAAGTAACTACTCATGCTTTTGCTACCTTCAGTTCTCAAAAATTTGTGGTTGCTTAAAGGCCATAGTCTACAATGCCCCTGTTCCTGGCATTCTTCAAGGAGATATTTAGAGTGTTGGGAAGAAATTGTATGCTTTTGTTGCCCAGCCATCTCTTTCAGTCATTCACAAGAAGAAGAGGTCAGAAAAGACTGAATGTCTGTGGAATGGAATTTCCATGGAAATTCAGAGTGGTTGCTGCTAGAAGATGTTAGTTATTTCTGTTTCATTCTGAAGTTGGTTGGTTGGGTTTTGTAACAGAAGGCAACCAAAGTCCTTGTCTGGCTTGTCTTCACACTGTTTTAAGGCCTCTCTCACAACTGGCATGTATCTGTCAGGTTTTGTGTCCAGATCCAGCTGAATTAAATTTGTTCACCAGCTGCAACATCCAGCAGGTCCTTTTTGTTTGTGTGCACCACTCGTCTTGCAGGGAGGTTGCTGATGGCCCAGTGGTGGCTCTGGCAGGCTCTACAGCTGAGTAGTACCTGAAGGAAAGAGAAGGGAGAGAAGGTGGAGGGAGGCTCCTTGGAGTCTCACCTCAATTGTTGCAGGTTGGAAGGGTCCAGTATCAATGACCTCAAACTCACAAATTCTGTGTTTTACTTCAGGTAGGCAGTGCTGCAGTTGGTGGCAGTTTGATTTTAATTAATCCAAAGTAATGGATTTCCTACCATTTCTGAGACAAGTGTAAATAATTTCTTTCTGCTTAAGGAGCTCTGGCAATGTTTGCCTTTTAAACTGAAGGAATTGCCTAGTTTTATTATCTCCCTCAATTCAATTATTTTACCTCATGTCCCTGCTTCAGCATCATTTGTTGAGATTCATTAACAGTTCTTTGGCAATCACAAGACACTAATCATCTGTTTACAATATTGATCAGCAGCTTTCATGTTAGATTGCATTTGAAGTGAGAAATAATCCTGCAACAAATAGTAAATAAAAGACTGGGAAAAAAGGGAAGAAGCTATCCTAAGTTCTATGAAGTATTTTTTCAGGTACCCTGGAAACATCTACATGCCAAACAGTTGGGCCCCCTTAGTGGCTTTCAGCTCTGAATTCCAACAGAATTTCCCATCCACAACTTGTCCATTGTCTCTAGTCATCTATATTCGTAAAGACACAGATTTTTATTCCTATGGATTTCCGTTGTAGTAAACATATTTATGGGCTAACAAAAAATGCTTGGCTTCTGATGCCTCTACAATTTCATTTGTTACTGTATATTCATTCTTTCCATGTTATACATAATAGGATGTTGTTATTATAGTTCTTGAAAATTATGTACTCTTCAGAATGGGAGTTGAGAACCAAATAGTAGGAATTAAAAATTTTACTTTTCTGAAGTTGCTAGCTAGATTTCTTCTAAATTAGTCTGAAAAGGTTGATTTCTGGGGCTCATCAGCACTAGATTTGTGGGAACTGGCATTAGAAGAATGCTGAAATTATATAAATTGCAGCTAAGGTTTACTCGCATTTACTTGTATTACTTCTCAGAGCTTTATTAAGATACCTTAATCTTACTAAAAAACAAGATAGAGTAATTCTGCATCCATAAACGTTGTAAACATGTCTTCAAACTCTGGAGTTCCTTTAAAATATATTACTTTCAGGTAGTCAAAAGTACTAGTTCATGCAGTTGTATCCAATCATTTCCCAGAAGAGTTCTAAAAGGCAACAGCTATCAGATAGAAAAGACAAAAAAGTTTTTGCTTTTCATAGGAAATCTTTACTTGTATACACATATCTATACTTGTGGTTGTTAATTAGAAGAAAAAAAATTCCTGAAACTCAATTTAGTTTGGCCACAGAGATATAATAAAGACTTGTATTGCCTTTTCCTACTATTATAAATATTTACGAATGAGTAAGTTAGTATGCTGAAGCTAGGGTTTTTGCACATGGATAAGGACAGGAAAAAGTGTCAAGAGAAGAGAGATAATGCTGAAGAATTTAGATAAAACTTGGGCAGAGGAGTAGGAGGCTAAATAGATCTGGCAGCAGTAGACTGGTTTTTCCATTACTTTCTGATAGAATTATGAGAGTTGCTCAAGTTGTGGATGCTGCCCGTTTGTCACATGATGTTGCCAGCATTTATTTCCGAATCAAATCTATAAAAGGAAATGAGAGTTTTCTGTCCTTGCAAACCACTTGTCTGGTAGGAAATCACTCACAAATAATAAAGTGCATATTAGAGCATGAAATAGTTCCTTGATGTATGACCTTCAAAAATGGTTTAAGGAAAATAGTTGATGCTGGGAGTAGTAGAAACTTTTCATACTGGAAGAATTACAGGCTGCAGTCCTGTGTTTGTACAGCTCGCTGGACATTTGTCTTCACTCTGAAACTGTATTTACAGAAGCAGCAGGGGTTCCCTAGGGGCAGGGCAGGAGAGCTGCCTAGGGACAAGGAAGAGCTGCCTCCCCTCAGCCTTGTACTCTGCTGGTTTGACTTTGGGGGAGTCCTCACCCTCTGAGTAATGACAGCAGAGGCAGACTTGTAATAAGGGCTGAAAGGAACTTGAATAGGGGGTCAGGTTCTCAGTGTCAAAAGGTGACAAAGTGCACATTTAGATTTATCTTTTTAAAGCAGCAGGTGAGAATTAACTTCATGATTTTCACTACTCGGCGAAATAACAATCCACTGGAGGGTCTGCATTTTTTTGTACTGATTTGTGCCCAAATATATTGTGGCAGGGAATAGAAGATTGCCTTACTGTACAGCTAATACAGAATATGATCTAAGACAATGCTACTTGAGATTTATAATCAGGGACAATTCGGATCCAATTCTGCCATGTTAAAGCGTGTAAGTTCTTGTTGTTGGCCAGTGTTTTGAAAATAAAAATCTTGATATTTCCTGCCATGAAATGCCTCAATTTTACCACTTTATAATAAATGTCTAACAGCAGCGCTTCTCAATTCCATAACAGTCCCTTCGTGAAGGATTGCAGAGTGATTTGTACATACTCACTGACTGGATATTATATTGGCTTAAAATTGAATATGGTGTTCATTGCAAAGGCCCAGGAGGTAAATGATTGCAGAACCAGAAGCAGTAACAAAAGTGCTGTGGGCTGATTTGCCATCCTTTATTCCACACGGACTCTTCTGTTCAGTCTTACCTAGTCACTTTAGGAAACAAATTTTGGCATACAAAATCTGTACATTTTCATGGTGCCGTTATTGCTTTCAATAAATAAACAGCAAGCAAACATCTCCCAGTACAGGTGACATACAGATTATGTGTTTTTCTGTAATTTTTCCAGTTTCAAGGCTCAGTGCTCTAGAAAGACAACTGTGTAAGCAGCATTTTGATAACAGGGATAAATCACTTGCTCCCAATTTTTTGTCAAGTCATTACATATTTTTCGTTCTTTTTGCATCTTGTTTGGCACTTGCAGTTTAATTTCATTCTTTGTCATCATCTGTTGTCCACAAAAAATTTCTCCTTGAAGGAATTATAACAGTACCTACATTTTTCTTTTCACAAGTGCTTCATAAATACAAAGGGCAGCAATGTTGTAGGATTGTGTAATGCATCTTTAATTACTTTCACAAATATCTTGAGAGGTGTTGTTGTTTTTTTTTTAATGAAGAGCTTTTATGTACATTCAGGGAGAGGTCCTGACTCTCTGAAAACAGCATAATTTCAAGGAATAGAATGTGTGTGAGCTTTCCATCCTCGACACATTTTTAGGCACTGTATACACTAAGTAATTTGCTTAAATTATCTCTCCTTTTCTTAGTTGAGAGCTTGGTGGCCCCTTAAAATAGCAGGTAAGCAGCAGTGTTCAAGGATTTGAACAGACTGAAACTTGAAGTACACAGTTAAAATGGAAACTAGAAGACTGAATCAGAGGATTTTGGTTTTAGTATGATAAAAGCTTTGTTGTCTAGCTCAGAAACAAAGCTCCACTATTTAACAGGTAGTGAAGGAAAAGCATGGAACTGTTCTTTGACATATAATGTATTCTTATTTGCAAAGCCTATCCAAACCACAGTGCTGGCCTCAAAATATTACGAAAGCACAAAATCATGTTATTATTTTGCTAGTATGATCTAAAGACCCTCCGGACCTTTTTTTTAGTGTTTGACACATACAAGTTTGGAGCATGTATTAATGTATTTCTCAGGCCTTGCAAATGAGTTTTGTGATCTATGAAAGTTGAACTTGTTGATTTCTATAAAATAAGATGGCAGATGGAACATGTTTCCAGCAGGCAGAAATAGAACTGCTAGGGCGATCGGACTGATCCCTCAACTGTACACACTTCTCGGAAATTTAGTATAGAGTAAGAGCTTAAAAGTGAAGTCATGGAAATATTTCAATGTGGAATATAGCTGTGCTGGTTGCGTGGTTTTTGAACACTGTCAGCAAGATCCACAACTGATGCACTTTGTCTAATGGTGTTACATGGTGGCATGTGGTAGCTATGTGCTTTTATACATTTGTACGTGCTGTTTGTCACTCCAGCTTCTTTCTTCATACTTGCAAGTCAGATAAGATTCTCCTATGAGTTAATACACTAGTTTTTTTCCTTGGAATATAAGATGCCCCAACATAGGTTGTGTTGTGTGAAGGCAGTATTTGCCATCCTCCTATGTTCAGCTCCAATGAACTGAGGTTATGCTTAGTGCAAACTGATCGTGCTTGAAGACTGTTGCATCTGGCCCTAAGAAAAGGCAACATAATTCCGGTGAAAATAAATAGAAGGTAAACCTGGATGTATTATCCTGTAATTCTCTTTGACAGATCTGAAGTTAGGTTTTGGAGGAGGGTTAGAGGCCAAACTGCTGCTGTGCCTATCAGAATGAGTCACTAACTAGCAGAGTAATTGCATTGATTATTGCACACCCACAAATTACAACAGAAAATACTTTGCAGGGGGTGGAGGTTGTACTTTTCCTAAAGGTTTCTGTATAATTAATCTACTGTAAGTGCGCGTTCTGTAGAAACATCTGAACCCTACTGTTGAGCATGATCCTTGTGTGCCAGTTGGCCACCCCTCCCTACATGGTTGCAGTGTTTCTTGTGCTATTGCTTTGGTGCTAATGGAGGTTTTGACAAGGCTGCTGTTGAGGAAATTCAAGTCATGTATTCTGTATTCTGCTTTTGTTTTTAAATTGTAACTGCTTGCCTGTCTTCATTGCGGGCATTAGGAGTTTGAGCCGCTGCATTTTGTATACCTACAGCAAAACAGCTCCCTTGTTAGGCAGAACATTTCATAAAGGATTAAGGAGAGCTGACTGAGCCATAAGGGACACTTTTAACTTGTAAACAAGAGGCTGATTATCAAGAGGCTGTACTTGTTTGTGGAAGAGGTAACTGAGCAGGCTTCCTTCTCTCTTGGGTACCTTACCTTGTAGTTCACCCAATCATTAAATCCATTTAATTTTTTTTTTGTTGACACAGCTTGCATTTGCACTCAGTAGATGTTTGGGGATGAAGAGCAATTTTAATAGAAAATTAGTTGCTACACTTGGTAGAAGCAAACCAGTGATAATTGGAGTCACTGGGGCAGATTGTCACTCACTGTCTCTTGCAGGTTTCTTGGAACATCAGTTTACAACCACCTCAGTTAAATGCTGGGTTAGGATTCAAGTTTAAAGTCGGGCTTTCTAAATGGAGACTGTCTACAATGAGCAGAGACTGTAGAGGCTTGCAAGAGAGTCTGGGGTCCACAAAAGTCGTTTTTGCTTCATAATGTTAAATTCCAGGTGTTTACTTGGCTCAAACGTTTTAAAATTGCCATTCTTCTGTTACAAAGCTTACACTGCAAACCCAACGGAATATTGATACACTGATCAGATTTGTGGCGTCTGCCAGGGTGGCAGCAGACAGCCCCAGGAGCTGTGAAGGTTTGTGGAACATGAAGGGGAGCTCGGCTGAGCTTCCCATCACCCACAGTGCAGTCACTCTGATCATCCCCTGGGCACCGCATGGAAAAAGGCTTCCTCACAGCTCTGTGGGAAGAGATGAAAGTGCTAGGTTAGAGTTCTTCCTCTCAGCCACTTCTCCCACACCATGTGGCTGTCTGTCTTCTGCTGTAACAGCACAGCATCCTGCTGTTTGCTGTTGCTGTCATGCTCTGTGACTTGGGCTGCAGGCTGATGGATCCGGTTCAGTTTTGACCTCAGATTTGGTACAGAAAAGGGTGCTTCAAAAGATATTGTTTGAATTGCAGAATCAAATGTGCCACATTTAGAAAACCTGCAGGTACTTTGCCTATACACCCTTCATTTGACTCCACTGGGTTTCATCCTTATGGTATTACCATATTCCCCATCAGTTGTCACTCTTATTCCACAAAATGTTTCCACAGTTCCATGGATGGGAGACTGGGACTGCCCGTATGTATATGTATACACACATAACCCCTGCACTATGCATTGGGAGATACAAGTACCCTGCTCGGTAGGGAGGCACATAGCTCCCTTCCCGTGTGAATTAATTCTCTGGGTCATCTTGCACTGCAGTT
Source organism: Rhabdornis inornatus (assembly GCA_013397075.1). Classification (NCBI taxonomy): domain Eukaryota; kingdom Metazoa; phylum Chordata; class Aves; order Passeriformes; family Rhabdornithidae; genus Rhabdornis; species Rhabdornis inornatus. Next base: position 3,753,678 of record VWZS01009934.1, read on the forward strand.
GTCATTGGGAGCTGGGGAGGTGTTAGGTGGGATTTTTTTATGCATTGTGTGATTTACTTTTTGTTTGGTTAAGTACTTGAGAGAAGAAGTAGTAACTGAAATTCAGAATAGAATTGATGACTTCATTTCACACCCACAATGGCAGAACTATGAAAATGTGTAACATTTGCCACTTCTTTTAGTGGTTGTCAGGTAATCAGACAGGTTTAATCTGTGTTTTAGATGAGAAATGGTCTTACAGTCCTGAGAGTCCTGAATCTTAGGAGAATAAGAGCATAAATTTTGGATTGAGGGAGATTGATCTAAGCAGTTGTTTCCATGTTTACAATATATTAACCGAAGTAGAAAACATGGCTCTGGATGGAGCCACATTCCACTTTCTGGGAGACGGTAAGGTGACATCAGGATAGCTATTAAATATATGCTTCATCCAGAAGGAAGGCAGAAAGAATCTTAGTAGAATAAAAATTGTATTCCTGACCTAACGTGAACTTTTGTGGTTTGTAAAGTTCTTTTTTTCCAAAATACATGAAGATCTGTTCATGAAGATATGTAATTGTTTAATCATCACTAGTATTTATTACAAATTTAGGTATCTAAAAAGTGAAATAAGTCCATTTCTTAGCTACTTGAAATTTTTTTGTAGGAGTTATAAGGGGGAGGAGGTTTCTAAGGTAACCTACCAATAAATAAGTTTATTTCCAAAATAAGAGAAATTGAATTTCTAGACCAGGGTGTAACTTCTAGTAAGACAAAGTTGAAAAGCAGTGCCCTGAAGCTTAGCTGTAGTACATTGCATTTGTTACCTGAATTGTTTTCTTGGAATGCTGTGTATGGGAATACATTGAATCAGGAAATTTTTCCCTGAATTGAATAAAAACATTTTTACAAGACCTTTCAAAACACAATAAAAATAGCCTATTGTTTAGATGAGTGATATCAACTCAGGGTGTTTTTACATTTATGTACATCTGAGCTTATTTTCTTCTGAAAACAAAAAAGTAATCATAACCTGCTTTTGGCTCTTCCTGATTTTTGGATGATATGTGATTATTTATAGCAAAATGTATCTGCTAGTGAGAAGGAGGTTCAGGAATGCCGGGCTGAGGTTTTGGATTGTCTCAGGAAGAGTGGAAAATTTCCAAATAGTTTTATATTAATAAATATTTGAGATGTTGTATGTAACATCTTCATTTTGATGACATCCAAATATCACATCAAGGTTTTGTATGGTCTAGTGATCACTATAAATTCTTAGATAAATGGTCTAAATTAATGTGTGCAATGTAAAACGTACCTGCAATTCATAACACCTGTAACTCATGAGATCTAAAGCATTATCATTTACTTCTTTAGTGCTCTAATTAAAATACTACATTAAAAATATATTGATTGTTTTATTTTATATGTATATTAATAGCTGCCTTCGTCCCTAAGGAAGAGTTTGGTTGAAGCAACTGTTCTGTTTGGTCATGACGTAGGTGGTTTTCTGCTTTCAGGCACAGTACATTATTTCCTGGTTCTCTTCAGTATGCTAAATATTTTTAGTAGATTTTGGTGACTTTGATCTGCATGCAAACACATGCAAATGCAGTGCATTGGATTACCAGAGTGATTTACCATGTCCCTGTTTTCATCTGTCCCAGTTGAGGTTTTTTAAGGGCCTGGCTTGTGACTTCTAGGAGCTGAAAAGCCACTTCTCAGGAGTCACACCTTTAAGAAAGTCTTAGTTGGACCAACTCAGAATGTAAGCTACTACAGTCACAGCTTACTCTTAAAAACCTTAGTTGTGTTTTCCTGACCTAAGGTAATATTTTAAAATGTTTTAGTCCATCTTCCCTTACCAGCTGGAGCAAAGCTGAATTCTCTGTTCTTTGAATTATCTTGGCTTTTCCCCATGACATGAATTGCCAACTATGGCTGCCACCCCAAGAATACTGCAGCCGCAGAGCAGGTGCTGCAGGGCAGGCAGAGCCCAAAGCCCACACCAGAGCCTGCTTGCCATTGAGGTGGCCACAATCTGGCCATTGTAGGAGGAAGGAGGAAGAAGTGACAAGCACTGGGATTCATAGGAATGAGTTGTAAGGATTGAGAGGAGGGGAGTGATTTTTGGAAGGCTGGTCAGGCAAAAAGGTCTTGATTGCAGGGGTTGAAGCTGATGTGGTAAGCATTGTCTGGATGTTGTTCTGTGATGGAGAGGGGGCTGGCAACCAGACATGTTTGCCATGTGCAGAATCCTCCCTCCTCTGTGCTTGCAATGGGGGGCCTTATGCAGATGAGTAGTAAAAATACTGAGGAACTTAAGCAGACGAGAGAAGGGTTAAAAACAAGTGTGAAAAGTTGGATCGTGGTACTTGGCACCTTGAAATGAAACAGGATTTTTCTGGAAGGCTTTAGTCACCTGGGAAGGAAGGATCAAGTAGCTAGCTGTGTGGGAGGCAATTTGCAATCAAGTGTACTCCTCTGCAGTAGATCGGTACATTCTAATGAGGGAAGCATATTTGCTCTGTTTTATATGATTTGCTTAGGACTAGAAGTCTGGAAGTCATTTTAAATAGACTGCTTTGAGACGTAATGGTCAGGTGGAAATATTTGAAGCATATGATACGGAAACCCTGTATTTACAACATATTTGTAAGGTCTCAAGAAGCTGAGCTGAAATTATTGCCTCTTTTTCAGAAAAGATTTTAAAGAGTAAATAAAGCTCATACAGAGGATGTAAAAGCAGAAGTGAAGAACTACTGTAGCTGTGCAACTTTATTTATTTATTAGTTTGCTTATTTACTTCGTTATTTACATTTTCAACTGATCTCTCAATCCATCCCACCCTTCAGAAAAGGATACCTTGACTCTGACCTCTTCCTCATCCCCTCCCCTTCCTGTAGGCTCCGTGGGGCTGAATGAGACTGGTTTTTACATGTTTGTTCTCCTTAGAGATGGCTTTTGGGGTGGGTGGGAATTCCCACCCCCAGATGGGGAGAAGGGGAAGGCAGCCACACTGTGCTCAGACCCCACACCTGCAGCAGCAAGTGCCTGTGGAAGAAAGGGATGGGAACACTGCTCCCATGAGAGGGGATGGAGAGCAGGCTCCTTCTGCCTCAGGACCTGACACTTACCCACAGTTCACTCCATCCATTGAGAAGGCAGTGCTTTTCTTTGGCCAAAGAGGCCAGCAAGTGAGAGGCATTCAGCTGATGCCCCAAGTATCAATCAAGCATAAGCTTCATATCTGAGGAATGTTCCATGGTTTCTGGTATTTATCATTTTGACTTTTCCAGTTCTTTCTTTTTCTTGTAGTCATGCTCTGTTATGTGTCAGCTTTCTGCTTATACTTTAGTTTGATATCTTGTCCTTTCTTGAGGTTGTTTTCGCTTTTTTTCTGCTGTAGGATCAGACTTTATAATAGCTGTAGCATCACTTCAAAAGGTGGATCTGCAGTATTTAGAACAATCATTGCATAAGTAATTAAAATAACAAAGACTAAATAAACATGTCCTCACCAAGTGAAGAAGTAAATTTCAAGGGCAGTATAAGCAGCTGCCAATATATAGTGTTGCTTCCTCTCTTCATCCAAGACTTTCTGCAACGGTTTCTCATGCCTACTTTAATATCTTTTATCTAACATTTTCAAAGCTTCTTAAACAAAAAACGCAAAAGGTTTTAAATCCTGAAAAGATGTGGGGAGAGACTGGCAAGCAATTTCAGAAAAGTTTCAGAATTCAGATGCATATGCGAAATTTTGACAGAAGGATGAAGTGAATAGTGGTATTACACCCATTTTACACAGAGCCAAATTGAACTGTGGAAAAGCAATTTGTAAGGTTTCACAAATTTGTGACTAACCAAAGGACTCCAGTGATTTATTAGCAGTGTTGAGGTGTTAAACTTCTGTGTTTGAGTTGACGTGTTGCTTTAACAATTTTGTTCAAGGGAGGAAAGAACCATATAATAAAGGAAATACTAATTCATCTAAACATCCTTCATTTGAATTTAGAACGATGTAGCTGGAGAAACTCTGTTACAGTGTCACTTACCAGCAATGATATAACATAAAATGGACTCCCAGCTTTAAAACAAGCTGGGATCCTTGAGTCTCTAGAGCTGAGGCTGGAGAAACGAAGGAGCCATTGCAGGCATGGCTGGACCTACCTCTCTGCATGTGTGTGGCTATGGCTTCATCCGCACCAAGGATAGCTTTGGTTCCTCTTTCAAATAATTCTTAATTAAGCTTGCTGGCAGATATTTCTGTATTGGGTAGTCTGGGATAACTGCTAGGAAAAGCACGTTGTGGCAGGCAGCTGTTTGGAGGATGCAGTGTTGAGCAAAGACTCTGAAAGTCTTGCAATCAAGTTATTATATTGCATGAGAAAATACCAAGTAGCGGAAAGTTGTGTTTTTCAGGAAAAATTGCGCAATCTTTTTAAAGTTACAGGCTGGTTCTTTCTCTGGAAAGCTAATGTTTATAAGCTGAGCGGCTTTTTGCGTCACACTTATGCCTTTTCCATGACAGAAACATAAATTCAGTTAAAAATGAAGTTAGCATGCTTCTAGGTAACTTTTGTACTTATAGTAAATTTTATATATGGACTGTCATGAATTTTGAAGGCAGTCTTCATTATATATCATGTGCTGGAAACTCTCAGCAGCCATATGTTTTGTATATTTTATTGCCATTTTGCTAATAAATGCTTATAGCTTTTCTTCTGTAAGTGTATAATCTATAATTTTGCAAAGCATAAAGCATGAAGGTTGGGAGAAAGAACAGCACAGATTGGGGATTGAAAAAATTGAGCAATGTTCTCTGATTTATTTCATTTCCAATTTTCAGGAGTTCTTTGAACATGCAAAAAAGCTCTGGGATGATGAAGGTGTAAAGGCGTGCTTCGAGAGGTCAAACGAATATCAGCTGATTGACTGTGCACAGTAGTAAGTATTTCTTTTTATGACATTTATAGCCAAGAATGTGATCGTCTATAACAAGTTAGAAAATATATCAGTGAGATTCACGATCTTTGCAATGTAGGAATTAATGTTTTCATTATCTGTATAGGTGGAGCATATATAGCAAAATTAATTTGTTATCATAGTTTGCCATTATTATACAGCTAAATCTTCTGTCTCAAATATTTCACATCTTATAAAGAAAAGTGTGGAAAATCAAATAACTTTAAGTATCTTTATTCCACTCAAAATTGATTTACATAAAATCATTTCAATTGAAACTATTAAGTTGGAAAAATGTTGAGTCAATCTAAGGAGAATCCTTTGTTTAAAATTCTGAGACCCAGACAGTGCTGAAATTGCTCTTTCTTTTAGCATTCCATTAAAACTTCTGAGACATTTACATAACCAGATGCATACCTGCATTACTAATATATTTTCTAGGTGGAAAAAATTATAAGCAGTATTTGATTAAAGACAGCAGTGCATTTGGTATTCTATCCTTCAAAGTGAAGTGGTACACGTGTACCTAACCCAGCCAAAATCTATAAACAGGTTCAGTCTACTCAGAAATTTTCTGAGAAGTAGACTGTGAAGGTGCAAATCATAAATACATAGTACAGCGATGAAAACCTATTAATCAAAAAATAGTCTGTTAACACTGCAAGTGCTACAAACTCAGCTGTCCTCAATAGTAACACGGGTCTGAATTTGATTTCCATTGAAAATATGCATTTCATATGAACTGCTCTTGCGAAAATGTATACTCATACAGTTGCTATGTGATTTAGGGTTTTCAGAGAACATGCTCCACTGTGTTATGATTTGTCTAATTGGCAGTATGGTCAGCAGCCACATGTCAATGCCACAGGTCTGTTCTTGCACTCAGTGTTTTGCTTTTCTCTCCTCTTTGCTCTTGGTGCTGAGCCCAAAGCAGAGGAATAGGTTCATGTCACTAAAGGACTTGTCGCACTTTCTACCACAGCGGGGAATTTCAGTGTTGCGGGTCATAGTTTATTTTCCCTCTTTCCAGACCATTTTTGGGAGAAGATGATTCATCAGCACATGGAAGTGAGGGAAAATTAGATACATGTATGAAGGAACTGATTTGACCTCAGTGCATTTACCAAAACCTGGGCATTTGCTACAGTCCAGAGTAACTGGAAATTAAAGCAGTGGTTGTACACAGAGAGACTTAGACAGCTGTCCTAGATTGTAATCAGTGGGTTTCCTCTCTGCCCTCACTCACCACCACCATGGTACAGATCTGAGTTGTGCTTGCTGAAAAGTGCAGACTGACTGTTTATCATATCTATTCACTCACTCAAATAAAACATCAGACCAAGAAAATAGAATAACAGTACATACTGAAAATACGTGAAGGTGAACCCTACTTCAGTGATCAGTAAGAGTCGATGTGTCTCACAATCCTACTTTGAAAAATGGTGCTGAAAGGGCCAGACAAAGCCAGGAATACACCAAATATATATTATACCATATACTGGTAGTGTGTTTTCTCTTTAAAAAAATGATGCCTATCTACAGGCTCTGACCGGAAGAATGTTAGGTCCCATGTTGTGTCCTAAACCAAAACACAAATGAGGAAAAAAACTGGATCTAGAATTAAGTCCACTGTCTTGGAACATAAAACTACTACATTTTTTTCTGTAAATGGTTAAAGTTTAATAGGGTTTTTTCTATGTTTCTTCCCTCCATATCTTCTGACTGGCTTGCTTTTCCTTTATTCTAAGATTATTTGTTGTAGCAGTGAGTACATTTGCATAATTCTTCACTTTCAAGACCCTTTATGAAGTATCATTTGATACTTAAATATTCCTTGAGTGTATCTGTGCTTTTCATGTCATGATCTAGCTGAAAATGTAACAGCTGAGTGACTTATCCTTGCTTGCACACTTTCATTCTTAGAGCAGAAACTTGAAACTCAGGTACAGCTGGGTCACTGATCTGAACAAAAAGCCTTTTTCTCACAGGTATTGATTTAAAACACTGAAGTATAATCTTGACAGAAAGGTGCTAAAAATGCACCCAACTTTTACCTGCCCCTCTACCCAGAAGAGCATTTCTGTGCTAGCATTGGATGGATGTTTGTCAGGGTAGTGGGGTCACATCCTTCTCATTACTGATAGCCTGTGAGCAGAGGCTGGAATAGTTCTGATACCCACCCACCAGTTCTTTCGTGCACTTAAAACATACTAGCGGTGAGGGTGCTGTTTTCTGGCTCAGCAAGAGCCGGTGGCATTTCTTTCAGAAACTGTCCATGGTCATCTTTAACTGGTGAAAGGGAAGAGGGAAGGAGTGTAATGCTGATACACATGCTTACTGTGGGATTTTGAAATATCTGCAGTGTTTCCATTAACTGGCTTTAGGAGAAAGCATCCCATGCCATCAGCTAAATCCTAATATTTTGCTTGGTAGTGGAGGAAGAACATTATCAGTAGGTCACCACTTCTCAGCTTAAAAAACACAAAGCCAAACCTAAAAAATCCCAGCAGTGTTATAAATATCATTGGACTACAAGTTGGGTGGCTGGCTTAAAAATACTGAAAAGCATTATTAGCAAATTGTAATGTCAGCGGCCAAACTTGCTGACTGTTATTTAAACGAGTTACAAATACAGTGTATTTTGGAATAGTTTAATTTGGCTACAGTGCGGGGTTTCTGTATTTTTAAAACTTAACCTAATTTTCTTTATTGTTGTGGGAGAAGTATTTTGCTGGAATCAGAGGTAATAGAAGGACACAGAGGCAAATGTTTTATTTACTTTATGCTGGAAAGTTAATTTTTCCTGATCCTCAATGCCCTTTCAAATTACCAGGATACTGTTCCTTCACGGGAATGAGAATGGGGTCCTGCTTTTCCCTCATTCTCATTCATTTAATAATTTTAATATTTAATATCATTTAACATCATTTTAAGACTCATTCTTACATGAGTCTTCATGTATCTGCACTTCTTTCATTGTTAAGGAATACATTTAGTGCATACATCATGTTGATGCATCATGTGGTATTTGTAAAAAATACAATTCTGTGACCAAGCCAGAGATAAGCAAAGATCAGGATTGTTCTTATCATCAGCTACAAAGACATTTATGTAACTCTTGGAGGGGGTATTATTGCATGGCCATCAACCATCTTCTTTCCTTAATGACCTTCATATAGTTCTTCAAGATTAATATCATAAAACTGACAGGTTATTGTTTTCTCTGTCTTCTGATTTAATATTTCTTGCAAGTTAAATTTCAAGTTTAATCTCAAAAATTGATACTTACTTTGAAAAGTTGATTTTATTTAGTTGTGTCCCCATTTGACTTAGACAGATTTCAGCAGGCTTGTTCTGCTTAATGATGATAAATCTCCCATCTAACTTTAACTTATTTGAACTCTATTCAAACTGTCCTTTTTGTCTGTATTCACATAATTTAAATTCAGCAAATTCTAGGTCTACGAGGGACTTTCAGATTGTGATTTAGAAGAGTTTTGGCATTGAACTGTGTAGTGTATAAACAATAGGCAGAAATTAAAATTTTCCTGTGATTCTAGGAGAGTTTTCTAAAAGTTAGTTTCCTATAGGATGAATACAGTTCCATTTTTAATATTTCAGTTTCTTCATACTGGTTACCAAATACCCAAATGTTATTGTATCCATGGAAGGGAATCACAAAGAAAAGTTCTGTAAATATAGAAGAAGATCAAAACAAATAAAGGTTCAGGTATGATGGCCTTCAGTTAAAAATTACTCAGAAAAAAAAAGCTGGTGAGTTGAGTATGTCTTTAAAAACTTCATAAATTTAAGTCAGTTAATATATGTGGCATTGAAGAGGTATAAAATTTGAAATTAGAACACCAGTCATGCTTGAGGGATATCAGGCATCCCCAGTCTGGTGATGTTCATCTGTTGCTTCCATAAAGTAAGCTTTAGTTTTGGCTACTCATCTGTCAGGTGACTTCCTGAAATTATTTTCAGTGATCAAAAAAAAGGTGTGGGGACGCTTTCAGTGCTCCGACTTTGCCAGGGAAAAGTGGTAGTGTTAGAGCATAATAGTAGATCAGCAGAACTAGGCACTTCGAGAAGGGGAGGAAAAAGACAGAAACAGAATATTCAATTCTATTTTTAGGTCACACACAGCTCAAGCTCAGGCTGTTGTTGTTAGAAATAAAAAACCAACTCCTTTCAGGTTTGTTAGAATGTTCCAGAATGGAATTTTGTCTCACTGTGTTCACATGGAAATAGCATGTGTGTTTATGAGTGGCCCTGGCTGGAAAGGCTTTTACTCAGTTCACTGAGTTCCTTGGGATAGGAAGTAGACAAAGATGTAAGGGAACCCTGCCCTCAACCAATGCTTTGTCCCAGTTTGTCTATCAGTCTTCTTTCCTTGACAAAATATGCCACTTCTGATATACTTAAGTGTGAAAGCCTAAATTGGTCTCTATGTGAACATTTGGGCTAATAAAACTTAATTATGCAAGTTCTCAGGAAAGCAAACACAAGGGATGTTAGCTTGGCCAAAGAAAATTGATTTTATATTTGAGCTGATATAGATGGAAAAGACATCAGTGTTCTTTTTCTCTGCAGTTATTCTGTCCTAGAAAAGGGTTTCAGCCAATTTCTGAGATGTCTTTGCTAGTATTAGGTGGAGTAATTGAAAAAAAAAAAACTCTTTGTGTTGTTGTCCACAGATTCAACTCTTAATGTGAGAAAAAAGATAATTGTTTTCTCAACAGCAGCACTTCTTAAAACCAAGCTTATTTTTGACTTGCCTTGCGCTTTTCCCAGACATAAGATTTAATTGCTGACATGCACAGTCATCATTAAATTCCCTCTTATAGGCCGAGGTCAAAAAAACTACCTTGGCATTCTCTGCTTCCTGTGTCCAGTGTGGCATTGCAGTCATGTGTATTGGTATCTTCTTTCTTCCTAAGGGGTGGTGAAGTATATATGGATGGATTTATGATAAATTAAGCTAAACACTATTATTATTGTTGCTGTTGTTATCTAGAGAACATTATTTTTAAAAGCAGTGACTCTTTTTACACTTGGTAACTGTTTATTAAGTGTAGGACTAATACTTTTTACTTAGAGGAGCGAGAAAAAAGTATTAATTCAAAATGTTTCATGTAAAGAGATTTTAAGAACTAAATTTTATGGTGATACAAGAAAACCATAATATTGTTTTCTTCCATCTATTCTGGTTCATATATAAACAACTCACTGTGATGATGAAGTTTCTTCATTTTTTCCTTTTAAGATTTCTCATGCAGTATCACTTTCAAACCTTAAAAATTCATTGCCTAAGTTAGAAGCAAATTTTGTTTGGTTAATTCATTAATAAGTTTTTTCCACTTACCTGATCTAAATTATAAGCCTTAGCCAACAACTAAATTGTTATTTAATAGTAATAAAAAAATTTTAAAAAGAGAGAGGTTGTATTCATAGAGTAATCACTTTAGCCTCACTGATGAGTCTTCTAAACAGGGGTGGTTGCCAGATAGGACAGAAGTCATTCTCCAGTGTGTAATGCTTGCATTTTTCACTGTTTACTAACTAATAGACCACACGTTCGAGAGGCAGAATTGTGGTTTCTTAAAATATGCACTGGGAATTCTGTGAAATAACCTTTTCATGTGTTGCTGTGATTTTTTTGTTGTTGTTGTTGTTCCCCTTTTTGCCTTCATTATGAAACAAAAATCATTAGATTTAACCAATTCTGTCTTAATTTTGGTAATCAAAATGTGACCATGATGGTATAATTCTAGTATTTAGGAGTACAAAGATATGGAATAAGAAGCAGCTGGAGGAACCTCCAAAATGCCTTCGTATTTTCAGTTTGGAGGATGAAGCAGTATGAAAATACCATTCACAAATAGCCAGAATGGCATACAGGCATGTATCCCCCTGTTTAAGCCACTTTAGTTCATATATGCCTTCCATACCTAGAGAAGACAATAACACTTCTTCAAGTATAAAAATAAGATAGAAGGTAGTCTATAAACACAGCACCTTCTCTGCCTTTTAAAATTGATATGACAAACACTTTTCCCTATAATTACCACAGGAGAACAGATTAAGCAGCCCTAGATGGGCTGCTCAAACATAAATTTAAACCATACATTTTCCCACATGCTTCTCTGCGTATGACTGGGTCTGTTTCCTGCAGTTTTAGAACAAGCAAAAAGGTTGGAAGTGGAAGGCAGAAAAACATAAAATATTCCTTAACCTCAATTTAAAGGAGTAATAAAATCTGAAGAACAGGCAGAGTCATGACAGATGCATGAAAGTACACTTCGACTCTTTTAAAGATGTTTTATTAGACAGTGTTAGTTTTCTTTGAAAAAATACAGCAAAGCTGGCTTTATTCTGTTGAGGAAACTGTTCTTTCCTCCCCTAGCCATCAAATTTTTCAGTTTTTCCTGAGCAATCGATGAATGTTTTTCCTAATTTTTTTTCCTGTTTGCACATATGGGGCAATAATAGGTGTAGGACATGTTGGTGTAGCATAGCAACTCAGCCTCATTTGGAAATGTGATCTATTCAGCAAATTGTAGATTTGCAGGTAGGTCCATCAGCTGAGCTTGTCTGCATTTAGTTTTCCCTATTAGTATCCTGTATTTAATTTGGAGATATATTTTTCCATATCCTTTCTGCAGAGTTAAACTGCAGGCTTTTGCAATTGTGTTTCCAATACAACACTTGAGGAGCTTTTCAAGCCTGAGCAAAAGACTGCTGAAGCACCAAGACTCTCAGTGTCACCCTCAGCATATACACTCTTAAAGCATCAATATCCTTTATAACAAAGAAAGAGCCTTCTGTTGCATTTATTATTAAAAGAGAGAAGATTGTTTATTTTGCAGTGAGGACAGATGTGAATAGGTACTGGTACAGGGCTGGAATCAGTGAATTGGCACAGTGGGCCAGTGTGCCTGGCAAAAATGACCAGACTCTGGGATACTGAACAGCAAGAAGGAAAGGCATCTCTGTAAGACTGGAGTGCACTGAGGGACATTGTTTTTGAATTTTTCATAATAAAATCATACATGTACTCATTAAAATATAGGAAAGGAAAATACAGAGTTAATCAGCATACTTTGAGATTGCCTTGAAAGTTTAGCTCTTATCTAGGGTACGGATAACTGCCAGTAAAGAGAACCTTAAAAAATGTGTATTCCTATTGGCAAGTTAAAGAAAAAGTACAGTAAACATGCTGATACAGCTTAACTCCAGAAATCCTGATTATGAATCATTGTTCAGGGTCAGCATCTCAAAATGTCTTCAAATGAAGTAAAACTGCCAATGATGGCTATCTAGAATCTGCATGCAGGATTTATGAGTGGATTTCAGAAGGAAGTTGTGGGTCATTCTGTCAACTGTGGTGTTATTTATATGCTGTTCTTGGTTTAGGACTCTTCCAGTGTATGCGTGGGAGAAAGAGTAAACTATGACCAAAGCCAGCTTCTTTATATTGCAGGGAACATTGAGAGTCACTTATATTTGTTCCACTTCCACAGAATTTAATTCAGTCTGTTCATTTACAGTTCGTTGCTGCATGTGTGCGTGTTCTCAGTGGCAGAGATTAGTTCGTTAAAGAATACATCAACTTATTAATAAGCTTATCATTATGTAACACAAATGTATTTTGGGTTTTGTCTGTGGGATTTTTTTACTATGCTCTATAGAAAACTTGTGTTCTATATTCTCTTACTTTTAACCTAGCCTACTGTGAAATGCATGTTTACATACTAAATTTATTAAAACAACTGTATAGTAGCTTTGAGTTGAATGCTTAAAAAAGAAGAGCATTGAAAAATTAATGACAGGTTATATGGGATACTGTCAAATTATTTACACTTGAGTTTTGAGTTTTCTTAAATGCCACGTGCATTTTTTCACTTAGAGATGGTCAGTTTTTCTTTTTTTTCAAGTAGTCAGTTTCACATGACAGGATAAAGAAAGGCCAGGAGTCATATTTCTTCCTTAAGAAACTGCTCACTGGGCAGACTCTGCATACACAGGCTCCTCTGCACTAATAGATGTACACAGCCTTGTTTATTTTAGGATCTACAAGAAGCCAGGGTTTGGGTGGCTGTGTTTTTCTAAATTAACACTGTACTGACAGATTTGGAAAAAGAAAGATGGTGGAATGCAGAAGTTAAGAAATAAGAAAATAAAATACAGTTGATACTGTGTTGAAAAAGTCTAAAGATTAAGCATCTATGCTTGAAAAATAAATTTTACACCTCAGACTAAACCAAAATAGAGTCTTGGTATTTATCAGTTTGGTTGTAATCCCAATTTTAAGACAAATGAGACTGGGAAACTAAGCAGTTCAAGGGTGTCTCTCTACTTCTCATAACTAAGTTAAAGCTAATTTTGTTCATTTTAGTACAAGACAACAGTGATGCTGCCAGAATTTTTTAAAGGTTTATTTGACTTTAGACAAATTGTTTCAGTTGTGCCTTTTGAAAAAGTATTCTTTCTGATTTAATTAGAATTGTTTGTTACATTGTGGGGCTCTAACCGAAGTTTAATTTGAGTCTAAATTAAGCAATGGAAAAGAAAATAAGTACAAGACTTATCAGTAGACATCCTGTTTAATGGACATACCAAATAATAAAATTTCGGGAAGATCATTAATTCTAGAATTGGTTCAAAAATTAGTTGTGCCTCCTCTTACTACTCCCCTGATAATTCCATTAATTGTAATCAAAAAAGAGAGATGAGTTTAAGCCATTTTCACATATAAGTGCTAATGCAGGGAAAGGTGAATCTTGAAATCAGTTGTATGGTTTTTCTGAGAACAACCTTTCAGTTTTGGTTTTCTTTCATGACCATGGAAAGGAGGCTTGTTTTGTTTTTCAGATATTTGTTTGTGTAAATTAATTGGGCTGAATATCAAAATAACCCTTAAGTACATTTTCTGACCAAAATCTCTTGCTACATTTCTTTATTCTCTGCTTTTGCCTCCTTGTTGTTTTTTGTCTTTAAGAAGGATTTACTACCTTTCTTTTGGTTTAGAAGGATGAGTTTGGGAAGATCTACCTTAGGAGATGCATTAGCATCCTGAAAGTCCAATGGTACAGATTTTGGATAGTTATTCTTTATTAAATTTCCTTCCAACAAAGAAGTTTAATGGTCATCATGGGTGTAATTTCTTGGCCTCCACTTATTTATTGGCACGACTATGTCAAATGTAATTGCCAACACTACTATAGCAATTATTAAAAAACAGTTTGTTAAAGAGCAGTAGAATGCTGTAGAGCAGTGTTGCCACCAGGGTTTATTCTGTTCAGGGAATGTAGAAGTAAGCTTTAAGTGTAAAGGAACTTGTTGGTCCCGTATGACTTCTATATTCATTTAGTTGGTTGTCCTATTTCCTTACATTCTCAGGATCTTAGAAACCCTTTTTTCCAGCAAGTTTGCCACAAACAATCCTGACTTTGAAAAGCTTCTCTCTAAAGAGGCATATGCCAGAGAGCAAATTTTTCTACATTGGACAGAACTGATTATAGTAATAGTTCATTACATCAGCATTGTTACAATTGTTCATAAAAAGGGGGTCAAATGTAGTCACTAATTTCTCCAAGTTTCATTTTCTGTTAACTACATGGAAGTCTTTCTAGTTTTGCAGATTTGATGGTTTTGTTTTATTTCATTTTGCTTTAACTTGTGTTCTGCACTGGTTAGTCACCCCTTTCCTCTGTGATTTGTAGGCAGCTCCTGTCAGTAGGGTCTGACTTAGAGGTGGGAGGTTCTCCAGAGGAGGTTGTGGTGCAGAGAGCACAACCAACACAGGCAAAAATTAGGGGTTTTGACCTGATAGTACTTCAAAAGTAGTAACCAGCAAATTATGTTATGTAAAAGTGACAAGCGTGAGACCTCTATTAATGCTTGTTCATAGAAATTTGTTAACTTATTTATAAATATACCATTCTGTTCCTCTGTCAGGGAGATCATCATAATATACAGTATGTTGAAAGAATAATTAAATTATGATTAAAAATTATTTTAGGCATTCTTTTACTAAGTTGTAAACAAGTTATACCTTTTTAGAGGATGAAAAGAAGATGAAAAGAGAAGATTGTAGGTGGGCGAAGATAATAAATACGTATTCACAAATAAAGCAAAAGTAATAAAGCACCAAGTATTTTTGGCAGGATTTCAGTCTCTTATGTGTCTTTAATGAGGCAAATGTTAAATGTATGGGATTGCACAATGTTGAGGGGGCTTAGCCTCTGTCCTGATGGAAATAAGCAGCATGGATATGAGGAGGGAAAAATAACAAGCCATCACATAAGATCCTGGAAACAACCAAAGAGACATTTGCTAGTGAGATCTTCTATTTCCACACCATATGAAGAGCATGGCGCAAGTGAATGTTCAGAAACTGAGTAAATACACAGTTGGGTTCTGAGAAATCAGGGTAGCCTGGCTAAAAGACAGTTACAATAAACATGAGATAAGTATGGATACTGTGCGGTTGTCAGGGGTACACAGGAGACCACAAAAACTGAAATATAGAAAAAAAATCCTTTAAAGAGGAAAAAAAATTAGTAAAAGGTAAATGGTTATGCATTCCGTGAATTTCTTTAGAAAGGAAATAATTGAAGGAATAATTTAATTCTAAACCTTTCAGCCTGTGAGATGAGCTTGAGACAAATGTCTTTATTAACAAGCAAGACATGTTTCTTCATCTCATCTAGCCTCATTGTTCCAGAAGGTGGGTGCTATCTGCAATAGTAGGCTAGGACCACAACTACACTTTTTTCCAGAGGAAAAATAGGAAAGGCTTTCCAAGTGAAAACTCTCAATTTCATTCTGCTTCTAATAGGATTGATTGACTCTAGTTGTCTAAATTGTAGTGTGGACTTCAGAGCACTGAGACAGGTGCTTCTGTTTTAACAAGTGTGGAGCTGTTCTCTTTGTCTGAAAAAAAGTTCCCTACAAAAATGTTTGTCAAGAACAGTGCTCTTTAAGCTCAATACTCAGTAATTCCCTGTATCTCCATAGAAATCCATGAAAACCTGTGAAAAAGATCATGGGTTCTTCAGGGGACTTGCTGCCTTTCCCCAAACCAAGAAAAGTTCAGCATCACTGATGTTTTATCCATTTTCTCTTTTAAAATGGAGTCAGAGGCATATCTCGCTATCACACTCTTTTGGAGAGATTTCAGCAAAAAGCAGCTTATTTTCTGGAGATTTTTCACCTTACACATGTGTAACAGTTATTGCAACACTGGCTGAAAGTCTTCTGAGCAGAATCCAGTATGTCTGAATTTTATTTGTATGGCCTTTTTTCTTCTGTTTCAGTGCACAGACCTATGACTTACTTGTGGTCTTGATCTAAATTTGGTGGCTGACATATTTCCCTTTTTTCTCTCCACTTGCTAATAACATCAGATCCATTTCTTTGCTTTACCCTGTTTTGTTTCATCATTGTTTTATTCTTGATAAATTGACCATTTTCTATGATTTCGGCCTCTGGGCACTTGAGGTAGAAGGTAATGTGTCATTTTTGTCAGTCAAAGTGAGATGTCTTGCATATCTACCTGGATGTGTAAGGTTGGCTTATATATCTGCTATTCCCAATCCTCTGACCTTTTCTTAATAATTCATCCTTTTCTATTTTATGTATCAATGTAATCAGACAAAGCATACCAGCAGAAAAAAAAAGAGGTAGAAATGGGCATTGCTTTCAGAACAGATGTTTCCATCTTATTAGTAAATCCATTCTTCCTTCATGATTCTCAAGTGAAAAAAATCCATCAGAAACTCTTATTGAAGTATGATGGAAATTCCCAACTGTTGTTGTGTAAAAATAATAAAACTATTAGTAAATCAAAGATTAAGCTTTATATGCATTTCTGCTTTGAAATAGTTTGAAAGTAGGCAGGTAACATACCTATTTCTCAGACAATGACAGAAATAAAGTAACAACTAGAACCTGGCTTCAGGATACAAACTTCCTAGAAACATAATTCTTTAAAGTATTTATTTCTTTGAAGTCCTCTTTGTCTGTAAGAATCTACCTTTTCAATGAAGGAGCATTTCTTTTTCAGTTATGTGGCCTCAACTTAAATTTTTAAAGCCCAAACTGCCCCGTTGGATGAAGCACTTGTGTTCATTTCTGAGGAATCTAAGGACTCTTCACTTATGTCTCCCTTGCTAAAAGATGAATAATCAAATCCTAGTTGCTTCTCAAAAGGAAAATAGAAGAGCATTGAAATTAATCTTCTCCTTGTGCACTGGAGACCAGTAAGGAGTGTGAAGGAAAGGAAATATATGGAATTACATTGAGCTTCAAGATACTTACAACAGGAAAAGCAATAAAAATGCTTCCCACCAACAGTGGAAGATTTTGAGTAACATGGGCTGTGCCAGGAGGCAGCACAGCACAACCAGGGCTACTGTGGCTGTGCACAAGAGGGGCTTCCCTTTATTTGCAGCTGTTTCATTGTGCTTTTTATTCCATAATGGGGCCCCAGTTTGTGCTTTGCATTTCTTCCCAGGAGCTGCTTACGTGTTTAAACTCAAAACCTTCCTCAACATCTGTCTCCTCTGAGTTAAGTGTAATACAGTTGCAGGTATCAATTCAGATCTGTGACTCATTCATCTGCATGCCTTGGTTGGTGCTCTGAGCTAAAAGTGACTTACCAGATGCAGTTTTCTGCAGCAAAGTTTTTTCTGTATATAGAATTGTGTGAGTAACAGTGCATGTGTTACACATGTGCAGGTAATGCAGAGTATTTCTCCCCAGAGTCATGACTTCCAGATCTGCTACCAACCTGAGAAGGTAAGGGCACTCTGGAAACAAGGTGCTTTCCTTCCTCCCCTTTCTTCCCCCTGCACCAAATGGGGCTCTGCCTCTTAGTTCCTCATCTTGTCTTCCAGTCCCCTATATCACTTTCCCTATACCATTCTCTCCCAGAGGCACACTTTAGTCTCCAGCTTATAAATATGCCATGGATTATTTTGCGGGGGGTGATTTTCAGAAGGGTGTGCTGAGATGTGATATAGAGCCAAACCTGCAGCTTCTCACTACAGTCAGTTCATGCCAGAAATATTCTGCAGACTCAGAAACAAAGTATGATGGTCCAGTTTTATGTGTATTCCTAGAATATAAAAAACCAGCAGTGTTTAGCCATTTTAAGAAAACAATCCTTTCAGGTCACTGCATGACTTTCTGTTCTTGTGCAAGATGGAATTAAGAGTAAATGGGCTTTGGTTTCTTGGAATGAGTGTGCCCATGTTGCATTGTGTTCTGTTCACAAAGCTCAAGGTTGATTTTTGTTCTGCCCATTTAAGTTGTTTGATTATGGTAAGATAAAATGTTGTGGAAACTGTTTTTTCAGTGATCTCATTTGTTGGTTTTACAGCAGACTTACTCCTAAGCCCAGTTAGTGAAAGTACATAGGTGTGGGGATCTTTTGGCTCTTCTCTTTGTAATGTTCTATTTAAAGAATGAGACAAAATTGAAAACATTCATCCTCTTTTGTTTGTTTGGATTTTTTTTTTTATCCACTGCTCACTATCCTTTGCAAATTATGGCATGGTGCTTTCTATTTTTCTTTTTGGTAGTTTGAGATACAGTTAGATGCCTTTCTAAGGATGAGTCTGAAACTGTGTGTGTGATACAATGCACAGTGATGTGAATGGCCTGTTGTCAGCGCTGGTTAAAGGAGCTGTGACAAATCAGCAGTGAAGATCAAGGGGGAGGAATCAGTTTACAGCTAGGAAAACTACAATGGCAGTTGTATTGGGCAGTCAGTGTTCTCTTGGTGTGATTTTTGTTGCCAAAATGTCAGTGTTTCCCAATAGCTTGCTCACAAGAAAAGGAGTCAAGGGAATTCTCAAGGTCCAAATCATAGAACATGTGCTATTATTTGAATTCTCCTCAATTTGTGAGCTGCTCGCAGCAGGCTGTAATCATGTATCATGCTGATTTGTGGTATCTGTTATGCATTACTTCAGTTTCTTATGACTTTTGTCTTCCTTATTTACACAGGAGAAGCAAAAGGGCAAACTAGATCAGGAAGAGCTTTGAAATGTAGCTTTAATCGGGAATGCATTACCTGGTTTGGCCTTAGGTGCTTTATACATGTCTTTCAGTTCAGCTACCTGTGAAAATAAAAAGGGTAGTGCCTTTCTTAAGACCTTGTAAAAGCTGTTACCATGTTTGATATTAAAGGTTACTGTGGAGGAGTCATAGGCTTTTTCAGTACAGTGCAGTCATAGATATCAGTTTGTCTTTCCGATTACAGTGAAGTAATTGCTGGTGCCACTCTTTGCCAAAGACATCATTATTCTGTCTAGAAAATATCAGTACAGCTTCAATACTTCCTGGTGTTTGGTGTGGTACAGATACAGGTCTGGTCCTTCTCAATTCTCACTGTACAGCACATCAAATGAACTCTGCTCCATTTCACTACAGTTTTACATGAGAGCAAATTCAAAGTTTGTAAAAGCTGGGATGTGAATCCTAATAGATTTAGTCAAAGTAAAATAAATGCAGCCAATATTTTTTCATTCCACTTTATAGTTTAAATATTTTTAAATTTTGTTAAATATTGCAGATGTTTTCAAGTTTTTAGAAAAATATTTACATTGGAATTAAGGACAGAAGCAAAGCAGCATAACTGTCTTATCTAATCTGTGATGCAGAGATTGTTGCAAGCTCCTCTAAGCAGCAGAGGAAAATTTAGAAAGTGATTGAGGAACATTTTTCCCTAACCAGCTCAACTCTCTGTCCACACTGGCAAAATGCAGATGTTGGAAAAGAATTAGCTCATAGTTTTGTCTTTAATGTGCATAAGGATCAGTGTGTAAAATGTGACCAATTCAAACGTCATTAAGAACTATTTATCTATCTATAATAACAGTAAAACTGTGTTCAGTAGTCAGTGTGTTTTTACTGTGTGCCAAATGTAGACAAAGCCTGATTTGTTCATTGTGAAATGCAGACACCAAATAGCTTTTAATGTGGTAAGTCTATGACCAACATTAATGCTTGTAGAACTGTCGGGAACAATGTAGATATTTATGTAGATATTTTTCAGTAATGACTTTGAGGGTTACTTGCTTTAGACTCTGTAAAACAAACATAATACAGCCATCCAAATGTCAGATGCTCCTCTTAATAGAAAGACTATCTTCTCTTCTATGGAGCAGCTAGAGAGGAGCCAAGCTAGATGATAAGAAAGCACCACCATGAGTTTAACTCACCAAAGAGTATTGTCTTCAAAAGGTTGTCTGGTAGTTAGTCCAGACTGCATTTCAGAAGCATCAATGAAGGCAGCAGACCAGCATACCCATTGTATCAGTTAGAACAGTTCATGCAGGAGCTGTTTGGATTTCCAGTGATCCAGCAGCCTAGGGAGAAAGGGACCATTCAGGTCATTCTGAATTCTGACCATTCTGAATTGTTAGATGCAATAATCTGTCTTTAAAATAGATAACTCAGTGTAATCTGTGGTTACTGCACTTAGAATAGTTACAGGAAGGCATCTCTTTTTTTAGTAAATACAGTGCAGGTAGGCAGTGTTTGAATTGAGTGTCCTTCTGTAGGATTGACTCCTAAGATTATATATGCTATTTAGTTTCCTGCTGATTAAACTATATTACAGTTTCATCTGCCACCTGGCCATTTTAGGCATGCAAAGCAATAGACCTGGGTGGACTGTGCCGTACAGAAAGGCTTGGCCTTTTCTGAGGTTTTATTGGAAGAGGAGTGTGAGAAGAGTCTCACCCTTAATCAACATGGCTGCATTGATACAGGGCTCTTCCAGAGAGGGTTTTCCAGAAAGACTTTGGAGAAACATACTCAGTAATCTCCTCCATCCACAGGCTGTGGTGGAGATAACTTTTTGCATTCTCAGCAGGGGAGCAGCCCCACTGCAATCTCTTCTTGCAGCCAATGGAGCCACCCTCTGCTGTTTGTTCCATCTACTGCAGACAGTGCAGCAAAATCTTGCAGTTAGAGAAAAATAATTGCAAAAAGTAAAGGGACATTTCAGAAGAATTTAAAAGCCTATCATTAAAGCTCAAATTATTTTCTTTATTTTGTAGTTCTGGAATATCCTTTTCTAAGCTGGCTCAGTCTTCTTTACTTTTCTTTTATTTTGTTAGATCTGTTGCTTGATCTGACCTTTAGAAAAATCTCTCTTGAGTGGCTGTGATTTTTATAGGGGAACCCATTCTGGTATAAGAACACAAACAGTGTAGGCATTCACTTTCGTGTATAATACTTCATTGTCTTAAAATAAGTATTTTCTTCTAGTTGCTGTGGTTGGTAGTTGAAAGCTGTTAGAAAAAGATCTACATATTTAATTTGTGATGCGATAGAACTAGGAGGGAAAGCAATTAATAATAACAACTCTTAACATAAACTTGTTTTCCAGTGGTGAGGCTTATGCTGTTTTCTTTGTCATGCAGTGAGTAGTCCCAGCATAAATCATGTTTGTATTTAAGGTTCACATTTAAGCAGTTCCCAGAGTTGTCACTGGATTTTCAACCAAACTCGCTATTTTTAATGTAGATTTTCCAGCTGATACTAGGAGGTTCTGCCTGTGCAGATCTGTGTATGTGTAGTAGCTAGTCCTAAAAGAATATATTACTGGAAATTCTAATAATTTTGAGAATAATTTCTGAGGGCTAAGAGGTATAGCACAAATGGTAACATATTTGAATTATACACTAGTATTTTATGGGAAGTGCTGACTGCATGTTGCAGAGTTGAACCAGCCAATATTTGTAATTCACAAATACGCCATGTCTTATTTTTAGTCTCACTACACAGTGGGATACACTACCACTGTGCATGCTGTACTGACTTGCTTTGATTTTACTGCTTACAATGTGTGAACTTGGAAGGGGACAGAAAGGGAAGTCCTTGGGCCTGCCTGGTACAACTGCTGCGGCAGCCAGTTTCTTAACCATGTCATAGCTGCTGCCAGACTTTCTTGTTCTGATGAATAGTCCCTGTTCCTCTGGAACTGGACCCTGACACTAAAGTTAGAGTAAAAAACTACATTCTCTCAGTTGAGAAAACTTCAGATCATTTCAAAATGTCCTTACAAATCCTGGTGCAGGTGATTAAATGAGCCATGGCAATCCTTCAGAACTGCTTGCATAGATAAGTTTTGTCTCTGTTTCTTCCCATGCTTGAGCCTGAGATAAACCAAGGCATAGAATTGGTCAATAAAGCCTTTCTCTGGCCCCAGAGGATGGAGGTCATTAAACGTGTCTCTGTTTCCCTTTGCTTCATCAACCCTAACTCTGCAGCAGATGACCAGATGGCCACAGGGCATGTTTTGTAGCTACAAGATAAATCTCATGGCAAACAATTTCCTTCCATCACTTACATCAGACACATGCATAAAAATTTAGATTTATTTCCCAATTAAAAAAAAAAAAATCCCTGAAAACTCTGTTCATGAAAAACACTGCTTTATGTGCCAGATGGGAGAATGTGCTTCTCTTTTTTTAGTGTAGGGCAGCCAAAAATGGTTTGTGGTTCCAAAAAAGTTGTAGAGTTTGAGAAAGAACAAATCCAGTCATATTGAATATAAAAGATCAGGATCGTCTTTTTCTTCCGGACTTCATAAGAAATGTGTAGCATTTAGACAATGCCTCCTGTCTGACCTGAGATGGTGAGAAGTGACAGGCACCCCTCCAAGGAGTTATGAAAAATACTGGCATGTGCTGTTAAACCACTTAAAAATATAATAAGGCAAGACAATGAATAGGATTAGAGAAATGTGGAAGTTTGTAGAACTGGTGGCAGTGGTTGACTGCTTCTATCCACCAGCGGATCTTGTTCACAGGGGAAGTTGGAAGAAAGCTGGCTATTACTACAACTTTGTTTGCTCTAAAGGAAGAGGGCCCAACAGAAGGGAGCTTCAGATAGCAGTATGGGCATTTTGATGTATATTTTTAGTACAGCTAAGATAACATTTCTAGAAGTGTAGCTTATGTTTAAAACTCTCATTTGGGGTTCTTGGTTTGTTTCATTTTGTTCGGGGGTTTTTATCAGCACTTCCCATGCATTCTTTCTTTCCTTTCCATGGCTTTTCTAGCTGCTGCTCTGGAGCAGTGTGCTTTTGTTTAAAGGTGTCGCTGGTGTGACCAGCGACAAAAGGTACTTGTAAGCTTTTTCAAAAATAGCTATTAATTGACTAGAAAGTTACTGAGTTTGATCATTGCTTATCAGTGTGAAGCTGGGTCACTTTTCTTTTCACAGCCTTTGTTTTCATGGGCTCATGATCTTGTTTTTATTCATCAGTAAGACAAGAGATGCAATTGACATTGCTTTAAATGTTTCTTACTAGACCATGAAAGGTGTATATTAGAGATTGTGTCTGAGGTTTTTCCGGGGATCTTCCGTAACATTGCCCATGTATTTTGTTCAGTGGGACATTTAGATAATGTATCTTTCACCCTAATCACCTGGAATTAAGTTCACAAAGCTAAGAAGTACCATTTAGTTTCTAGCACGTTTTTGAAGGTGCATATAAAAGATGTGACCTGTCCTGTGTCACTGTGGGTAGGCCAGAAAATGGTTTGGAAATGCTTTCTGTGTTGCCAACCATTTTGCTCCTTAGGAGCAGAGGAGGGATAAAGAAATAAAAAGTGCAATCTGGCAATATTTAAAATGTTGGCATGTTTATCCTGCACATGGTGTTAAAAACTACATTGTCCTAAAAGAACTGAGAATGCCTTTACAGGTTGGTGTTTATGGCCATTTTCTTGCCCTTTATCACAGTCACAGTATATGAGCTGGGAATCTAAGTGAGTAGTCAGCTGAATATACACATGGCTAGGTTATCTCATTTCTAGCTGCCTGCTTTGTTTATCAAGCACTTATGTAACATTCAGAATTGCATTTGTATTCACGTGCTGTTATCCTGCTGCTGATAGGGGAGATGAGCAGAGCAGGGTGTGAGGTGGTTAAAGGGATGGCTGGCCCTGCTCTCTCTCCTATCCCAAGCTCAAGACCTCACGTCTACACTCCATCTCTCATTTGCTTTCTAGCAATTGCATTGCAAGGCTATGGGGACTTCATGCTTCACACTTGCATCAGCAGCATAGAGGCACAGAGCTGTGGCTGCAAAGGCAACAATGCCAGACTGTAAACATTGATTTGAATGCTATCAAAGTGATTTGGGGTTGGAGATAGACCAGGGATTTTCAATACATGTTCATAATTAAGAATGTAAGCAGAATTTCATGTTTATATGCCCCAGATAAAAAAAAAATAAATAAAAAATTTAAACTCTGGTTTGAACTCCTTGAAAATAAAAGAATTCAGTGGTTAGGGTGGAAAGCAAAATGACACTCCTGCAAGCATTAAATCAATACAATTTCCTCGCTTTCTTCCTCTCCCTCTCCATCACACACAGTTGTACACAAAAACTCTGCTGCAGAGCGCTGTTTTTCATTCTTCTCATAGACTATACCCTTCTTCTGAACACACATGCATGTAATGGGTTTTGTTTGTCTTTCCTCCCCCCGCCACGGCAGGATGTTAAAAAAAGGGTTTGCCCCAAAAGAGTCATTGAAGTTAATAATTGCCCGATCAATTAAAGATCTTTTTAATGGTAACACAGCACAGGTTTTTTATTTTTTTTTGCATAAATAGGTTGATATAGACTCACTGTGACCATTACTTAGTCATGTAACTCACAAGCAGCTAACTGTAGCCAGCCTAAACTGGTTTCAGGATTCTGTTGGAATTTTTTGGTCAATAACTCATAACCTCTCTTGAGACTTATGAAAATTCCGTTTTAGCCATGGTAGTTGCTAAGTAATGTCCCTACTTGGATAACAGTTTAGACACCAATCCTTAAATTGATAGTTTGCATACAGACTGCTAAATTTATACAGGGAGCCTTTGTGGACAAAGCCAGATAGTTTATATGCTGTTTTTTACAAGAGAAAGCCTTGAAATCTCTTTCGGCTTTAGCTGCCGATAGCTATCTGAAGTTTCCTTAACTTAAAGTTCGTATCTAAAATAAAATCTGAATCCAAATTTCCTTACAGTCTTCATTACTCACTCTAAAAACTTTTAAAACAGGCCTTCCTTTTCAATTTTGGAATTTTTATTCATTACTTCAGTGCTTCAAATTTAAACCATTAAAAAACAGTGCATTAATACAGATACCAGACTTCTGCCATTCCTGTTTCTAATTTGGTTTTCCCTTGAAACTAACTCCAGCTCAGCTGGTGGCACTCCTAGACATGGTGCTATGAGAGAATATAGTGCTATGAGAATGAACATCTGAAAAATTTTGATTTAGAACATTAAAACCCATTCTTTGGTAGAAAGAGATGTAACCACGTGCTTGAACTTACTTTGATTTTGAGTTTTAACATAAACTTGGATTTTTTGGAGAGAAAGCTTTATGTCAGATTTATGTTGATGCAAAATGTTTCACACAGAGTTGAGTTCTGTGGCAAAGTTTGTAAAATCAGCATTTCTTAAAGGGCATATTTACATGATGACTTTCATGGCACAGTGAAGTACTTTGTATAGAACATGTGAAAGCTGTTACAGCAAACACGAGGTTTGTAATCTTATTGTCATTTGTAAACTAATTAGAAAATGCTTACTGCATTTTCCCCAAACAAGTGGGCACTAGTAGCCCTTTATAAATTTCTGTTCTAAATTCTAGGCATTTTTACATAGCATGGTCCAACTGTCTGACATTTTCAGTTAAATTATCATTAAAGCACCTTAAAAATAAATTGAGCATATTAAGCATTTTCGTCTTTCCCCTTACCCACCATTAACTGCAGGGTAAAATTTTAAATTTTCAGTGATGCATTTCAGGAGGCTGGGTGAGATGAACAGCACAAGCTGTAGAATCGTACGTCGCTCACCCACTAGCAGGGGCCTTTTTTTCTGTGAGTTTCCATAAATTAGATGTGGAGCCAAAGCAAGCGGAAGCTATTTTTAGTGCAGCAGCAGCAGCACTGCAGAACAGAAGCTGGCGGGGTGTCACGTGTGTCAGGCTGAATCAAAGGGAGTATCCCAGCAATGTGCTGTAAACAAAACAAGGGCGCTGTCAAAAAACAAGCTTCAGGTACTGAAAGAACCAAAATTAAAGCTTCACATGAGAGCTAAATGCACCAGCTCTGTTTCTTAGGAGATTTTCCTATTTTGCAAACATGGGAGCCTAATAAGAAATCCCTGTTTCCTGGTGTCCCATTGTCTCACTCGATGCCATCTTTACCAATAGGCATTTTATTTAGAAATTTTCTCCTTTATATCGTAATTTTCTGTCTTTTATCAAGAGTATAATCATTGTCTGAAGATGCATGAGAGTAGCAGAAGCACATGCAGCTGTCTGCAGAGCCACTGCACAGGGCTTGCAGATGTCCTTGCTGTGAAAGCACAGCTTTACAGCATGGGAGATGTTGTTTTTCAGCAAGCAGAAGAGCAATATGAGCAAATGCTTCACTATTACACATGAACTGGATTGATATATTCTTCTGTGACGTTTCCCATTCATAACTGGTATTTTTCTTTTCTGTGATTTTGCATTAAATGCATCTGTCCTCAGAAATTATATATTAACCTGAGTAAATATTCAGTGAACCTTTAAAATATTAACTTTTACTTAGTTTACTTTGGTTTCCATGTGTCTGCATGCTATCAGAGGCAGAAATAGAAACTTGGTAGTTTTAAGACTGTCTTGATGTTACTCAGAATCACTTGCCAAGGCCATGCCGTGAAAGATGGTCAGTCTGTAGCATCATCCTGTTATTAGTCAAGCAATTGAGACACCTTTTTAAAGGTTAATAAAAGTGATGAAAATTTTCATTTCAATTGATAGTTTAAAAAAAAAAACAACAAAACCCAGCTGCCTTCCTTCTTCCTGAAAACCACCTTTTCAGTTCATGTATCCTTTGTTGATCCTGCAGGTGCATGTATTTCAATGAACTTCAGGTCTTGAATTTGTTTGGGTTTCTCTTTGAGAGTGATTGTTGCTCTTACAGTAAATGCAAATAGCCATGGAAAAGGACTTAGGGAAAAGGTTGTCAGCCTAAGCTGAATTATATGATTTCCCTACAATAGCATCCTATGCAAAACAGGGTTAGATGAGATTAACGTACAATAGGCACATCAAGACAAACGAAAACATCAAAGTCAGTTGTGTCACCAATGCCACAAAAGAAATCTTGAGTGCAACAAGTCCCTCTTGTTACCTCCCTGCTGCTCCTGACTGGGTTTCCCCCTGGGCTGGGGGAAGAGTCACTCAAGCTGGCATCTGGGTTTATGTGATGGTTTGTACCATTTAAAGTTGAGCCTGTCTTGCCTTCCTCCTAATCCTATCTCACAGCAGGGAAATTTCAAATTGGTGAACCAAACCACTACGCGAAATTGGTGTTTCCACCCGGTTTTGAACCAAAATTGCAACAGTTTGGAAGGAACAGTGATATGGGCTCCTAGGCACATCAGACGTGGCATGAGCCTTGTATAGGTGCTGTGAGTCTTCTTGGAGTTGTGAGTTTAATAGACTTTGATGTCAAAGAGGAACTGTAGCCCCATCTGACCCACTGGCTGTACATTTTTGTTTATTTTTTATTTTAGGCAAGTCACAGCCGGGGGGAAAAAAAGTCCACCTAGAATGTAATGTTGAGAATAGGAAAAGCTGAGCAACAAAGAGTAGAAACAGGAAATTGTTCAGGAATGTTTCATGCACTCTAAATTCATTCAATAATGCTAAAGTCTTTTTTCATGGAACATTTTGGGTAACTTAACACTTGGAGCCAAGTGTTTGTAAACTATTCGTTCAGATGCTAGTAATTCTTTTTTTTCTAAGGGAATTATTTTGACGCTTTGGGGCCAGGTATTCAAGTGCCCATAGCCAGACCAAGGGAGCATCCGGCTGAACTCAAAATTCACAGTTGCTGCATGAGTTGAGAATCTGAGTGTACCATACTGCCTTACTGTAAGCAACAATAACAAGATATGGCCATGAATATCACTGAATAAACCCCTGAACTTACTTGTCAGTTCCCTTGCACAGATCCACTGCCTCCTTATCCCAGTGCCCATCTCTTCCTCTTTAAAATGCAAGCTGCAACACAAGCTGCAACACATTCTCATGCCTGGTTTTGCTAGAATGGCTTCTACCATTGTAGCTTCAAAACACAAATGAGCTGAAAACATTTTGATTTGAAGTAACTGTAAATCACAAGAAAGTAGTTGGTTGTCAGCTAGAATTTTTGTGTTGTGTTTAGGTCTCAGAAAAACAGAATTTGGAGAGCAGGAGCTAATTATGATTTGGCCAATGCTAGCAAACAATGTTGTGCTTTCTATAACAAATAACTTGCTGTTTATCCCCAGCAGATCTGCCACACCGAAACAGAAGTCAGTAATCACTGCGTGTTTGTGGCCAAACTAAGTAGCCTTGCAGTGCTGACACTGCTTAGGAGGGCTGGGAGTTGTGTGTATTGCGACCACTGCATTTCCTGTCCCAGCCCTGGGAGGAAACCAAGGCAGGCAGCAAGGGTGGAGAATCTCCTGCTCGCTGGATGCCGTGACAGCCTTTCAGACACACACCTCAGTGTTATCAGGAGTAAGCAAAATAAACAAATCGGTGTGCCTGCGAGGCTGTACGTCACTTCCAGCTCGCAAATTACAGCTTCTACAGCTCAGCTCGCCACTAAAACATCCATAAAACAGATTTTACTGAATGAAGCATAGAGCAGAGATGGCACACTTAGGAAGTCATTGCACTGAGCTCTTAGTGATGCAAAAAAAATTGCAAGTTGGAGTAGTAGTTGCTGTGAATCTGCTAGCTACAAGGGAACTTAAAACAGATGCTACTTTACTTGGATACTAGGATACAATCTTTCAGTGGGTCAGTTATGACATGTATGTAAACAAAAGTCTATTAAAAGCCATCATATTAACATAGAGCAATATAGTTGTAAAGGAAGAAGATTTCTTGAAAATTATGCTGGGTTAACATATGACTGCTTAAATAAACTTTGGCAGATTGAACTGTTTTAATTAGGTAGTGAATTAAATACAACTAGATCAAAGCTGGCATTATTATATATTTAGCTGCAAAACCTTTGCAAGGACATAATATTTGTAAACCGCTTGTAATAGCTGTAATTTTCTTATTCCACAGTCTCTGGTGAAGAAGCTCCTATACATGAGCCTTAACTTTCCACTGATTTACCTATTTTTCTTTATTTCTTCTCTTGCCAGCTCCTTTTTAGGCTCTTTGAATCTTTTGACACTGACTACAGGTACAATTGCAGCCTGTGTGGACACACCCAGCCTGCCATTAACCTAACCAGTCTGGGCACCTGTGCAGAAAAAAGAAGCTTAAATACAGCCAGGTTTCTAAAATACAAGGCTCAAGTGCTGAAGCCTTGAGATAGCACATATACTGCTATCCATAATTGAGCTAGCTAATTTAAATTTCAGTAGATGTCTGCAGTGATTCTCTATATGCCTGTGGATCACCATGAAGATAATGTCTGAGGTATAATTTTTTCAAATACATAGTTATGTACCTATCCTGTGAGTGTCTTCTTTTTTTTTTTCTGTAATATGAGTTTCGTAAGCTCTAGTTCAGCATTTCCTCTTCCTTATCCAAATGGTCTCTTCTTTGATATTTATCTTTTTTTCTTTCTTCATTTCCTCATCTTTCTCCATTATTCTCAACTCTCATTATTTGAAGTAACGATAGTGGATTTTCATAATCATGCTTCCTAACACATTGGGAAAACCCTTCTTACTTGTTCTACAAATGTGATGTATTTAGGAGCCTCCACACCCTTTGCTGAGCTTCAAAGGTAAATTGCAAAGTGTGCATGATTTCATCCTAGGAAAGAAGATCAAGTTGCTGCATTAATTCTGCTGGGAGTAGAATAAGCTCACAGCTGCATGTTTACCTAGAGTCATAGAATCACCAAGGTTGGAAGAGACATTTAATATCACCAAGTCCAACCACAAACCCAGCACTAGCCCTGTAAACCCTAAACCATATCACCCAGGGCTGGATTCAGACACCTCTTAAACACTTCCAGGGCTGGTGACTCCACCACCTCACTGGGCAACCTATTTCAATGCCTGACTACTCTAAGAAATCACTTAATCCCTCCAGTATCTGAAACATGGGGTAACACTTGTTTCATAAGCTGGACACAGGGCAGGAAAAACATCTGCCCCTATGAGATTAAACATAAAAAAAAACTTTTTATAAATACCCAACAGAAGGCAGAAATATCCTTATTTTCTGTAAAATAATTAAGGCATACAGGTGTTTTTCTGCTATTGTAGGTTGTGTTTTGTTTGTTTGAGTCTCTGTGCATTTTCTTAGAAATATGCAATTATTTCGGTAACTTTAAGTAATATCAGCTGGCTTGCTTTTAATTGTTACATTCCTCATTATACACCATGTATAGGAAGAACTACCTACTGCATATGCAACATGGAGCAGAAATGGAGCTGAGGAGGTGATCTTTTCTGAATTGTCATCATTGGTACAAACTACAGCCCATTTGTATCCCCTTTCTAAGCAAAACCCTTGCTGTCATCCAAACATCATGCAAAGGGTCCCCTCCCACAGCATTGTCATGCTTGTGTCCTACAGCAGAGCTGCTCTTGCTGACAGGGGGGCCTCCTCCTTATTGTTAGGTTTGCCCCTCTGATCTTAACCTTTAAATGACAGATTAATTAAAATTGGGGTTTGTATCAAGCACCTACCTATCACTGATGGATTTAACCACTTTAATGAAAAGTATACATATTTTGTGTTGTTTACAGTGGTGATTGTCTGAGTGCTGAGTTGATGCTGATGAACAGTGTTAGATGGTAATGCTTGGCAATACCAGTTCATCTCCCTCCTCTCAGAGGTGCTTTTTATGCTCACTTTCTACTTGTTGCTAGGCTGAGATTTGGTCCTTTTTGGACAAATTCAATAAGTGGAATTTTATGTCACAAAGCAAGACAGGTGAGGAAAAAACCCCAGTGCTGTCTCCTCAGTGTGCATCCAGCAGATAGTGCTTCTCTCATATAGTACTTGGCAGGAGAATTTTTCAGTTCTTGGATCTAACCTAATATCCGTCTCAACAGTCTCAGCTTAAGGTCTCTGAAGAGGATCTTGAATAAATTGTACCCTGAAATACACACCTCTCTCAGTTGTTTTTACCAAGATGACAAAAAGTTGTTGAGTTACAAAATTAAGACCTTATAAGCAAGCAGAGGAATCCTGGTCATCAGTAGAGAAAGAGTGATATGATCAAGCAACTTTCTTAACCGCTGGAATTTTTCTTTGGATGATGAGTTCAGGTTGCAAGGTGGAAGTAGTGTATTTGGATTCTAACAAGTTCTATAGCAGTGACAGAAAATAGCTAGTGGTGAGAACTAAGGGCCTTTTTTGAAAAGATTGTGAGAGAAGGCATGAACTTAGAACAATAGCATTTTAGAATAAGACTGCATAATGTAATTTGAACTATTTATAACATGCACAGAGATAGTGCAGGTACTTGTGTTTAGTGTAATTATGCTTATGCAATCAGCCTTTTTAGGAAGATAACCATTTGACTAGTTTATTTTTGGAAATGTACTCCAGGGTGCTAAGATGTGTATCTATGTATCTGTCTTTATATAACTTTTGTCTTCGGTTCTAAATCTGTTTTCTGTATCTGTCAGGAAATATCCTTCTACCTATAAACTGTATGAGACTGATTAATGGCTGATGGCAGACAAATCTACAAATATCAAGCTTTTGGCATCATAAGTGAAAATGTCTTGCTTTGTGAGAGGGGGAAGGGGAGAAATTAATTTCCTGTTTAATTTCTACAAGAAAAAACCCACAGCCTGACCAGATGGAATTTCTTTTGTACTATAAATAAGCAAACCTTTCCTTCTTTCATGGTTTCAATTTTGATATATTTCTATCTAAACTGCTCCTTCCACAGTTTTCTTTGTCCTGCTGTGTTCAGGGATGTTCCTTCAGATGCTCAGTAGATGATGTAAATAACAGAACAAAGCTCTTCAACACCGATAAAAATGTATATCAATATATATTTGTAAAACTCCAAACATTCTGTGTGGCTAGCTGGGGCAGCCCTGATCTGAGGATTAGTTAGAATAAAAGGCATCTTGTCTAGATTTGGTGCTCATCTAGATAAATGAGTTTATAAACAGAAAATGTGGATTGCCTAAAAATGGTTGGTTGTGAGTTTATGGGAAATGTATTTTTTTCCCTCAAAACACTGCATATGTATTTCATGTCATGCCATAATTCACTTTCTCAATTAGGTGTAGTTTGGCAGTATTTTTTTATTTATTAATGTTAAAACCTTGCTTTCTCATTATATCTTTCATTCCATTCATTTTCTTAACAATGGTCATGTTTAATGTTAGAACATTGTTCATTTTAGTAGAAATTATGATGCCACAGTGCACTGGCTCTTCCGTAAAATCTTACTTTAAATCTCTCATGACACTGAATTTTCAGTGTTATGTATGGGCATGTCTCTGAATATTGGTATCTATACGGTATCGATATTAAATTTTAATTGTAGCCAGCTTATTACCAGACTTCTGGTGATAATCAGTATAGTTGTGGTTGAAGCAGTAAATATAAAAAAAAGTTCTAGTTGAGTCACCAGTGCTGTGCTCTTGTATTCTACTTCCAGCACTTTTCTCTTCTGTCATGTTTAAAGATAAAGACCATAGTCATTCAGATTCCCAAAGCAAACAAATTTAATTTAAAAACACTTTATAAAGGGATAGAGGTGGAGTAGGGCTGTGAAGAGCTGAGCTTCTATAGCTTAATTCACTTTTCTGGTCCTTTTTTTGTTCTTCTGATGTAATTAAGCATGGCATGGGTGTTGCATGATGTTGTACTCCTTGCCAGAACAGAAAACATTTTAAGGTGAACTGCTGAAAAAAATCAATTACACTGGAAAGCAAATCCTTCGTGCATAATTAACAAAACCTCCTTAGCACTTGTGAGGCTGTTCTTCTCAAAAGGCAAGTTGGCATTAATGATGGCAAATCATGGCATTTTCCTAGTTTTCCTAGCTGTTTCAAAAGTCAGTGTGCAGGTCTTGCTTTTTAAAGCAGTGAGTGTCCTGGGGCCCCCTCAGCTTATGGGCCAGCCCGTGTTTTAGTGTGGCAAATGATACTGCCTGTGGCAGTCACCGGAGCAGGCACTTCATGGAAAGCGACCTAGGCTGTGTCTTTGTTGTAGTGTCCCCATAGGTTCATCTACATTGTAATGGGGTGAAGTATTTAAAATATAGTATGCCATACTGGGAGGTAAAGGGAGCCTGGCTTGATCCTGGTGGCTCAATGGAAGTGCAGAGGAGCCTGCCAGTGCTGGTGGTGGAATGGGCACTGATGGTTCCCTTGTTAGGTAGGATGTTTTTATTGTAGTTATTATGTCCTATGCCAAGCATTGGAAGATACGAGAAAGGGCTAACAATCTGTATCTAAAGCTGCTGGATTTTTTTTAAATTACAGGTTACTCTTAATAGCAAGATAATTACACTTGTAGAGAATGACAACTTTGTGATCATTCCCCAGAATAAAAAGCCACCTCTGTACTTTCTAAGTACAGAGACATGCTGTGTGATGTCACATAGTGTTGGGCAGTAGTTCTGACTGTGGGGTTTGGAGTTGGGCTGCAGGGAGCAAAGAGTGGGGTCTTCATTTGCTGAGGGGAAAAACCTTCATTCAGGCTCCAGACATCCAGAATTTTGCACACATTATTGAACTTTTAAGCATGAGAGCTGTCCCATTGAATTCCAAGGTCTTGTTACATTCAGTAGGATTACTTACATCCTTAAAACTATGCTTATGAGTGAGTCTTGGTAGAAATAACATTTTTCTTGCACTGAACTTCTTAGCCCTTCTGTATATCTGAAATATTTAATCATTCTGACATAAGAAAAAAAGTGTAAGGAAGCTCAAAACTGCCACGTAGTCAGAATATATTGCCATTTGTTTGTGTTTATTTTATCTACTTTTGTTCTACAGTTATTAAAATTCCCTCTTACTTGTAGCTTCTGTGAGAAAACAGCTCACCTTGAAGATGGTGTCAGTTTTGAGGAAAGGGTCAGCCGTTTTTCAGTGCACTTTTATTATGCTCCAGATTAATTTTGGTCATCATTTCTTTCCTGCTGGCATGGGCTGTCCATGTCTTTTCTAGAGGAGCAGAGGTAGCCCAGGACATCCACAAAGGGGAGAGGTGGAGCCCATCATACAGTTTCTCAGTGCTGAGATTGGAAGAAACACAAGGCATTAAAAAGGTTGGAAACATCCCCATTTTCTCACTTCTCTGATTTGGCTTTTGTCCACATGATGTTTTGACACCAAATCTGCTCAGAAGTGTGTTGCAGTGCTTGAGCTGAATGTAGGTCAGAGCAGCCCTAAATCCAATGTGTAACCAATAAATGAAGATATACATCCTAAAGATGTGTTGTTTATTACTTATATTTCTTGATTTATTGTAGGATTTTCAAGATATTAGAAATACTTTTTAAAATACTGAAATTTAAAACCCATAGTCAAAAACAGTTCCTTTAAATTCTAATGTTTTTCACTTTTTGAATGAGCTGCATGGAGACCTTCTCAAAAAAACATCTTGCAAAATGGATGAAGTGTCAGTGTCTGCTGAGGTAACAAATGGCTTTTGCTTTCAAAATATCACAGTTATGTTGTAAACCTGCACTTTTTGGATTTACTAACATTTTTGTCAATGCACCCCCAAACAAAGTAATTCCCCACAAAGCAAGGTTACTGTTTTTCTGAAGGAAGTGTAAACTGCTTCAACATCGAATGCATGATACCCCATTGCAGTACAGACATTTGTTAAGAGCGGGAGACCAGTATTTGTAGTGCTGGTGTTAGGACTGGACTATGTGTAATCTAATTAAGGAGGTTACTAGCAATTTGAGGGGATTATAAGATTAGCAATTATCTGTGTGCTTATTTGATTAAAATAAATGCTTGCAGATTTGGCTGCCATACCTGTGTTCTGGTATTTGGGATCAGAAATCATGTTTGATTGGAAGTAGAAGAAACAAACAACAACAAAATTTTGTGGTTTGATTCTGTTTCTATGATGATTTCAATACAATGTCTAGTCTCTAATTAATTTTCACTGAATTGCAGTGCACTTCATTATTAAAAGCCCTTTTGAATAAAGTTTTTTGGGGGGAGGGAAGACAATTTTTAAAAATAATGTACAATGTAATGTAATTTAAAAATTCAATTTTTAGGTACTGGTCAAAGGCAGTAATTCAATAGGATAT
Source organism: Rhabdornis inornatus (assembly GCA_013397075.1). NCBI lineage: Eukaryota > Metazoa > Chordata > Aves > Passeriformes > Rhabdornithidae > Rhabdornis > Rhabdornis inornatus. The sequence goes on from VWZS01009934.1 coordinate 3,788,924, forward strand.
TCCTTCACACAGGGCTGAGGCTTTGTCTCTAACTTTGCAGTTTAGGTCTGGTATCACTTAGTGAAGCTTCCCAGATTCTTGTTTGAAAAATGTCCAACTGTGTGATTGAGAGTTTCATCTCATTGTGGAGCCAAGATCCCAGAGGATAAAGGTCCTTTGTTGTCTTCGTCTTCTTCGTCTTCACCACTTTGGATCACCACTTCACCACTTCTGCCTTCACCTCCTGAGGGCACCCAACTCTCCTGAGCAATAGCCTAAAGAACTTTTTTATTAGAAGTTGGGTTGAATTCAGACTTTCTGAGAAAGCAGTTCAGATCCTTAGAGGTCATCACAAGAGTCGTTCTCACCACAGGTGCTGGGCACGCTCCTTCTCAGAGCATATCCCAGCATCTGAGCCACAATGTCGTACACACAGTTCAATGAGGAAAAGAGAACCTGCTAGGGAATTTGTTGTTTTAGGCATCCCTGTGTTTCCAGTGAGAAAGAAAAAGCAAAAGTATAAAAAGGCATCTAGTTTTCTCCCTAAAAATACAAAACTTGCACTTGCCCTCAGAGCCTGACTGCAGGGTGACCTGCCTATATATATAGGCAGCTATAAATCATTGCATAAACATGAACGATTGTTCCATATTTAGAGAACAAGTGATTCCTGGTTTTCACTTCCATAGGTTACATTCAAGCTGGGAATGGTATTTTTAATCTTCTCTTTTAAAGAAAATAAAGAGAGAAAAGACAACATTTTGAAATCTGAACTGACAAGTGGCTTTGGGTTTCTGACATTTATGCCTTATTTGTATATTCCTTTTCAACCTTCTCCAGCTGCTATTGCATAAATTTTCCATGTTTTTTCCACTAACTATATGGGTGGAGAAGACAAATTAGAAAGTTCAGCTTCATTCTTGGTGCCTGTTGTTATGAGTTTTAAAAGCAGTCCAGGATTCTAAACCAGCCTCGGCAGATTTCTTTCAATAAGGTAGCTTTTGTCAAGTTTCTGCCCTTCCTTGCAGATTTAAACATGGTACAAAGCAATAGCTCCTAGGAAGTTGCAGGGTGACTTTTCTGCTGTAAAGGCCAAAGTTGTTCTCACAGTAGCACTGTCATGCCCTCCAGGTTGGTGATGTTGGCCACAATCCTGCAAGGAGCTGCAGCTGCCAGGCTCCCAGGTGGCTCCCTGCAGATCCTCAGGCTGGCTGGGCCATGCTGCTGTATTGCAGCACCAGCACAGTGTGTCCAGTGCTGCTCAGCCCCCTCCTTCCCAAGCTCTCCCACCTCGGGCCATAGATGGTGGCAGCCAACATCTCAGTGTGGAGGCCACACAGGGAGCAGCAAGGATTGCCCATGGTGCCAAATTCTCTGTTAGCCACAAGCCAAGATCTCTTTGCTCCAGCTTTTCATAAACCAGACCCAAGAAATGACAACCACCTGTTGGGTAGAGGGTAGAGAGATTAAAAACGGAAGAGTAACCTAATCTTTAAAGTAACTTGAAGCAGGACATAGTCAGGTTGTTGCATAATTATTTTCCTCATTCCTCAAACTCAACTCGTTGTATGTTATTTTAATAGTACAAATGCACTGTGCACTGTAAAAGCCAAGGAAAATTGATTAGAATGTAAAGAAACCTAGAGGGAGTGCAGCATTAGGAATTAGCTTTTCACAAAATGCTCTATTAATAGTAAACAGTTGTTAATGTGACTTCTTCTCAAATGTACAGTTAGCAGGGTTGTAGGGCTAGTTTTTAACACTACGTTTTATAACTTGTTTAAATAGCTTATAGCTATTAAATGGAATTAGGCCAATTATTAGCAGTTTGGATAGTCACTGCATTCTTCTCCTTCCATTTTTGTAGTAACAATTCATCTTCTTGCTTTAGCTCCATGCCTTCCTCCAGCTACCCGAGGTAATCACTCAGCCAAGCTGTAGGTGGTGTGACCAGTTGCTTGAGTACATTCAGTGGTTTAAATATATCCTCTTCTAAAATGGGCAGGATAATGGTGATTTAATGAAAACATCTCAGCAGCAGCATTTGCAAAGATACAGGGATTTTCTTATGACTCTAATGGTTATGTCTAGCATTTTTATCTGTACTGTTAGACCTCTGCTTGATGTTATTACTTTCACCTGGTAATTTCTAAGGCAGATGATTATATACAGATATTTACATGATACTGTTTTTCATTAATAGCTTCAGAGTGTGTTGTGCGTGGGAATAAGAAGGATTACCCATCTGCTCTAGACTACAATTAGGGAAGCCCTAATAAATTCTGGTGCCTGGCATGAGCAAGTTTGGGAAGAGCAAGCTTTGAGTCCTTCCCATTGAAGGTGAACAGCTGCTGTGTCTCTGTGCTTTGCGAAGGGGGAGACAACAGGTCTACCTCTAAAGTGTGTCTTAGATATTTGGGGGTTAAATGCTCAGGAACTGCTGGAAGGATATCAGTCCTCATCATCTTTCTGTCCTTTTAACTCCTGAGCCATTAGTTTTTGCCCTTTTGTGTAAGTTTTCTTGCCCTGAACGTTGACAAGATAATATCCCATGTCAGTAACTCTGAGAAGAAGCTGGTGAACCACACAGCAGCCCGGCACATCAAAGGATTACTTATAGAGTTGTGTCCAGCATGACCCTTACCTTTAGTGAAACCTGTCCTTCACACAATGTAAAGGTATGAGACCTTTACAAAGGTAAAGATATGCACTCTTAAAGCTGGGACAAGGATTAAGGAGTGCAGAAGAGAAATTATGTGTCACCGTACTTCATGAACTGCAGTAAGGTAAAAGAAATTGTACCAGGTGTTCTGCAAGGTCAGCATTAAGAGTTTCTTTTTCCACTGTGCAGGAAGGTGGTTGCCTTCCTGACTTTTCCATAGAAACATTTTTCTGTTTCCTTTGTTTGCACTGATGGCATACTTCAGGTCTTACATGGAATCCCAGAAAGCTTCTTCTCTGGTAGGATGGTTGATAGGAGCCCTTATATTCCTTGAATGGGTGTTACTTGTAGAAACTCCAGATGCTGCCTTATGTCTTGGAGCCTCCAAGACATTCTCATGAGAGCTGATCCTGTGATCCAAATGTTAATCCTTGAAGTTACTGCTATTCTTCTATTTAACCCCAGCACTCACTTGGACTCCAGCCATGTCAATTCTCTTGAATTTTGAAATTCTCTCTTCCATATCAGCACCTGACAAGCATGATAGGTGAAAGCAAACAGATACACTCATTTTGCTCAGGATTCTAACACACTGTTCCTTTCATTTACGTGTCAGCAAAAATGCATAGGTCTGAAAACAGTAATAAACATGCATATGTGCTTTTTCTGGCGAGGAGTGTTCACCATCCTAAAGAATTCACGTTTCTCTTCATCTGGGTTTTCAAGAGAGTATTAGCATCCTCTTTTTGCAATCATCTGGATTGATTTTAGGCCTGAGAACTTTTGGCAGCAAGTTCTCTTGCACTGGGTTTGGACTGGTGCCACAGGTAAACACAAACTTCTCGTGACTTCCTCTTCAGTCTGTGTTTTTTTCCCTTTGTTTCTCCCGTTTGGGGATTTTCTGCTTTTTCTTCTGTAGAAAACTCCAGTCAAACAGGTTTTTCCTTTCTGGCAGTCACCATAACAGATTTATTATTCTAAACCACTTCAACAAGAGTAAGTGATCTTCAATTTCCAACAATCGTTGCTGTTTCTAACCTGGATTTGGCATTCTTCAGGGCTCACAGTACTTGGTGAATTTGTGTACACTAGAAAGATATCTACAGAGCAACCATTTTTGAAAACAAAACCATCCACCAGAATGTGTAAGTTGCACTGAAATAATTTTTCTATTATGACAGCAAGATAAACTTGTAAGCAACAGGGGAAGCTCTATTTGCAACATCCAGTGAGAATGCATTTTACAGCTTTGAGTATTATCAAGGCTTTTTCCCCACAGTTCAGCTTTCCTGAACATAAAAGTCCAAGTTCTTTTTGAAGAATTCACCAGAAGAGGTGGAGGTGAGGTCTTCTATGCACTTTAGTTAGTGGGATATAAACATTTTGATCTGTTATTCTGTCAAAAGGCACATTCTGCAGGTCCTGATGGGACAGCTGCATTCTGCTTACGTGTCTCATCTGATGTTTCAGGTATTCTCAGCTTCCCTTCCCTATTCCCTCAGCACCAGTCTGTGTAGTTGCTGGAAGATGTTAAACAGTTGTTTCATTCAGACAGTGGATAAAGAGATCCTAATCTGCCATACAAAGCAGTCAGGATCCAGATCTCTCTGGATACCACAATATGAGCTTTCTGTTTTCAGGTTTTTATCTTTGGGTCCTCTGTTCAAAATTGCACTTATGACTGCAGAATGTGCTCTGTGTAACCTTTACATTACAGAAGTCAAATCTGTGTCTGTATAAACACTCCATGGGTGTATCAACATGCATATAACAATTGTCTGCCTAGGATTATCCACTCACAAGGAAGAAGATACAGTGAATTTAGTGGATTCAAGCTGGTCACAAGGAGGGTCTGCATGTGCCAGTCTAAGCTTCAGATTGTATCAGTGCTTCATTCTTAGTCTGTGTTTTGCAGTGGCTCCACCACTTGCACCCTGGGAATAAAACGTCTGAATACACACAGAAGAAAAACAATGTCCCTTTTAAAATAAGTAAATAAATTACCTTTCTTCTTTTTTCTCTCTTTGCCTGTCATCTTCCCTGTTCTCTGAGATCCCATGAGGCAGAAGTTGCAGATGATGAGTCTCATTTCTGCTGGAGCTTGTTAACCTTTCTGTGTGAATGACACTTTTCCAGATTTAAGTCTTAGTCAGTGTTTATGTTAAGAAGAGGGTTAATGATGATCCCCATAGGCCTCTCGCTCAGAAAGCAAAAACATCTGCTAAGCCAAGAAGTGGTTAGTTTGCTAAATTTAGAAGGAAGAAATGCACTTCCCAAAATTCACACTGCTTCTTAACAAATTTAGGGAACCAGTGGGGCAAGCAGTTATGGAAGTCCTACTGTTTATTCATTTTTTAGTTTAGTTCACGTATTTTCAGTTAAGAGCGAGATTGCTCTTATTAAACAGAAAGGAGATATTACTTATATACCTGAAACATTTAATGCAATTGAACTCTTTGTGTATTTGTTAAGGTTAATAGCTGGACATGTGCCAAAGCCTCTGAAGCTTGGAGATGTTCTGCAGTACATACTTAGTGGTGGAGAAAGTGAGGTTGAAATGGATGTCTGCTAGGAAACTCCTTTAACTAAACCCATAGACCATAAAACTACAGATTCTGACCATCTTTTTTTCTCCTTGCCAAATGTGCCCCCAGATGCCACCAGCAGTCTGGCTCCTTTGCAGGAGAAGGTCACCTGACGAATGGTGTATGAGCCCTTCGTTGCAGCCATCATCATCTGTCTTTGCTTTTGGTGTCTTGGCCAAAGCTGTCATCAGTAAATAGGGTTCAAACTGGAGTTTTCCTGCTTTGTGCGATCACGAGGGAGCATTGATGGCTGGTGCCAGTAGAGCCTCTCTTGACAGCAGTGCTCTTGGTGACTTCATGGTGGCTGGGGCCACAGCTGGCAGCAGCCATGGCCAGTGACAAAACGAGAGGGGTTACACACTCCCAGTCATGCTTGTGTAGCAAACTTGGGTGTCCAGGAGAGGTCACCATCGGTGGCCAGAAACCCTCCCAATCTTACTGCCCCTCTCCCTCTGGAGCATGCACAGTGGCTGGTGCTGCTCTAGGGAAACACATGGCTTTGCTAAAAGCTGTACAATCCTCTCACTTGTCCCTGGTCCTCAGCAGGCTGGTGGTGACCCAGCTCCTGGCCCGAGCAGAGGGCTGGGCAGATGCTTTGAACCACAGGTCCTCAAACTTCCCTGGGCGGATAGGGAGCTGGCAGTTTTCAGGCATGGTTGTGCTTTGCTCTGCCTCTTGGCCTCCTGGCACAGCAGGCTCTCCTTGCTGGCGAGCTGAGAGTTGGGGATGGGTGAAGGTGCGCTTCTATGGATAAGTCCCACTGTTTTTCGGTCATCCCCACGCAGCCCTTTGGCAGCCCCGGGCAGCGCAGCATTGAGCTCTGCTGGGAGGCTGCCCGGCCGTGGGCAAGTACGGGAGTGAAAAGGGGATAAGCAAGATAAATTCAGAAGATCTTTGCTAAATTCATGTTTTAGCTGTGTTAGAGCAGAAACCTTACGGCGAGACCCAGCAGAGCCTCCCTCCGCCTGCGGACACGCTCCGGGGAAGGGGTGGGCAGGGAAGGGAAAGGAAAAAGGAAAGGAGCGGGAGCCGGGCAGAGAGCGCCCCCTGCCGGCTGGGACCGCCCGTGTCACCGCGGTGAAGCGGAGCCTTCGTACAGCCGCGATCACACAGGGCTCGGAGCAGGTGCCACACCCGTGTGCGTGACAAACACATCACCCATCCGTGGGTTCCCAACCCTGCTGGAGGCGGCGCTCTGTTCCAGGAGCATCTTCGGTACTCGCGTGGTTTTTGTGGATGTTTTGTCCCATAACAGCGACAGCTGGTGCTTCAAAACAGGGGCATAGCACCCGTGAGCCAGGGTGGATGCCAAACAGGTCTGGTGCTCCCTCTTCCCTCTGCCCTGCTGTGCCCTCACACGAATGCTGGCTCCTGGTGGGAAGTGGCTGCAGAGTGGTGTGGAGGGAGGCAAGGGGAGCACTCCTCTAGCACATGGAAGCTGTATTTAAAATATAGTGATTATTTCAATTTGGCAGGAAAATCCTTAGCCGTTGAATTTTGCCAAGCCTTCTGAGGGATTTCTGCTGATATTTTCAGCAAATTACTTGAGAAAATGAATCCTTTAGGGGTTAGAATATTGCTGGAGGCTGTTTTCATTATGTCTTTCTCAGTTACCCACAAATATATCAGAATAGTGTGAGTTTGCTTGAAGCCCAGCCTTAGAGCCTAATCTATTCAGGTGTTCTCAAAACCAGAAATCTGCAGTTTCCTGTTTCAAATATTGCAGGAAAAATTAACAGGGTTATAATGACTTAGCTGATATATATATATGGGGAAAAAAAAGGGGGAAAAGTGCAATATTGATGTTGGCCCTGAGAACCACAGCAGAAACTAAAAAAAGTCTTTTCCATTTCACCTCCCTAGAGACTTGGGGTATGTGTTTTTCTTGTGAAGTATCTGCCTCACCTGTGGCTTCATATCCAAGGAAAGTGGAATTAAAAGTCCTAGTACTGGATGGTTCCATATACATACATATATATTTGTTTATTAATTTATTTATTTGAGCCTGGCTGAGATGTTTGCAAAGCTCTTAATGGTCCATCTAAATTGTAAACGTTTGCTGACCCCAGAACTTACCTGAAGATAGTTTTGAGATTCTTCACTCTGAGAACTTGAAACATAAAAGATTTGCCACAATAACTTTTCCATTCAAAGAGACAAGCATTTTGAATGGGTTTGATTTTTTGTTTTCCGTGGGAATTCTTTTTTTATAAGTCCATGGAATGTTCGGGTGACAGCATTAAAATGGTTGAAGCAGATCAAGAGTTATTAAAATACCTAGTTTGTTGTATTGATCTGTGATTTAGCATTTCATCTTTCCAGTTCTTTGGATGTCAAAGTACGCTTACAAATATAGCATGAGTTTTCTGTCTATCATATTATTCTCAAGACACGATTTTTCTTTTAATTGTCATTTTGTTTGTGGAGTCAGAACATCTACACAGAGCCATGTAGTGATTTATTCAGTGAGAAAAGGATTTTCATGTACGATTACCTCCTCTTTATTTGTGCATTTATGAATCCTTTTTTCAGAAATTCTTATATAGCTGCTACTGCTGCTCAAATTGCCATGGTTTTTAAAGAGAATAATGCTTATTGATAGTTCCCACATGCACTGGCAGGCACATCTAAAACCTGTACTTTTGTGTTCACAGCTTGCATAATATAAAATTTAGAGATTGCTTGTCAAACTAAGTGTCAGCTGAGTTTCCTAGGAAACTCACTGAAGATATTTATAAAACTACAGATCAGCTTAATAATAGATATAATAATGTCAGTAGCTCATGATTTTTTTTAACTTTGTTGGTCCATTTTAGTTTGCTTTAATTTGTTGCTAAACCAAACCACTGCATTTCCAAACAGAGCAGAAGAGACCTTCCTTCCAATACCTTGCCTAATTAATTTCTTAAGAAAAGGGTAGTTTCTGCTGTTCCGTGTAAGGAAATATAAAACGCTCTATGTAAAATTAAAAATAAAGTAAATGTCATACTAATTATCTGACTGAATCCCTTATAAGTAAAACCACAATTGTGAAATAGAAATGTAAATATTGTATGATGTTATTGTTTTATTCACTCTTGAATAGGATGTGTGAATTTGAAGTTCATTGCACATACATGCAAAACAGTCACTGCAGAATTAACATAAATCCTGAGTATGGCTTTCTATAGAAGCCACATAAATAGAAGACCTGTCAGTATTGTAAAAAGGCATGATTCTGTGAAAATAATTACATCCCTGAGCTGCGGAAAAAACAAAACAACAACAAAAACCCACAGAAAACCAAAAAGAATCTACAAAGAGAATAAATAATACTTGGTGTTCATTTTTATTCATTCTTCTGTTATTTTGTTTTCCTCACACTGATTCTTTGAGTTGAGACATCAGCATTGCCACAGTTGAGAGATCTTTTTGTGCTTTAAGCTCTTTAAATGGAAATTTCAGTCATATAAATTCAAAATTTGCTGTAAATATGTAAAATAATCTATATTTTGTCAGAACATAATTACTCGAAACAATTAGGATTAGGTGAAGTTAATGTTCTCTAGAAAGCAATTTAGAAAACTAATTTTGGTTTTCCCATTTTAATACAGTAATGCGAATGAAGTTAGTGTGTTTAGAAATTAGGGAGTACTGACTCCTTTTCTCATCTGGAATCCATTTCTTGTACCCAGTATGTACATTTGCCTGTCAGGACTATTTTTTGATGCTGTGCTAATTAGCCAAGTAAAGAGTTCATATGAAGGATATTCAAGAACTGATTTTCTTTTGAAAATGTAATAGTGTAGCTGCCTGTGTTTCGCTGTCTTAGAAATCTCATTGCACACTTAACAATGTCATTGCAGAAGAAATCTTAGGAAGCCTGTCCATGACACACTGGAAAGGTTAATTTCCTATAAAGCTACAAAATTTATCCCAGTCTTAAAAGTAGCTGCTTGTGGGTTTATTGGATGCTAGTGGTACCATTCCAGCTTGTTACAGCAAGGTGGCAGGTAAAACCTTGTAAATCATTGCGTTTATTTTAATACGGCTTACATGCAGACCTTACAAGCACAAAATGGTGCAGCTGCTATGTCAAATGATATTTTTTAAGTGCATGGTATTTGTCAGAGCTGGCTCTCTGTTAGGTGTGGTGTCAGTTTAGGGTATTCAAAACTGATCTTTCTGCTGGGAGGAAGTGAAAGATGACTTCAGCTCATAGTTAGGACATCTAATTAGGAGACTTAACTCTTTCCCAACCTGCCATGGATTGTGTATACTGTAACTGCATTACTCCTCACTCTTCTGTTCCTTACCGTAATTTGCCTGTTTGAAATGTGCAAATGCTAACAACTAAAAACCTCCCTTAAGTACTTGCTGTATAGGTGAGAAAGGTGTGAGTTAGCACTTAATACTGTGTTGAACCATTTTGGATAAGTTCTGTCAAAATGGTCCTGATATTGTGGAGACAAGATGTATTGTCTCTGATTTATACACCAACTTCACAAGACATGTTTCTGCAAGAGAAGCCAGTTCATGCTGTCTTGCAAAGTTTGTGATGGAGTTGTATTTCTGCACAAATACTGACTTCAGTCTACACTCTTAAGTAGATCCCTTTCTGCGTCAGCCATAGTCTGTACTTTGGAACAGACTTAGAAGAACAACCATGTTAAGGAAAATTACTCTGATCAGGAAGTTTTTGCTTTGGGTTTTTTTGCCTTCTTTTTTCATATTCTGTGCTGCAAGCATGAGGTGAGAGTTCTCTTGGTAATGGGTGTGCCACTTAAAAATGCATCTCTCTGCTCCAGTGTCTGCATGAACCGTGAATGGGTTTAACTGCGATAACTGGAGTTAAACTTTGCTCAGTCAAGGTGATGACAATCATTTGACCAAAAGGTCCAGACTCAATACAACTGCTTTCCCATGGTGACTGTAGCTGACTATAAAAATGTACTTTTATATCTTTATATAAATTTATAGGGCTTTTGGCAAGGAAGGAGGATTTGTGAAATGATGCTTTTTCTTCAGGGTTTCTTCCATATAGTTTTGCTAACAGGCACATATTGGATTGTGCTAAACAGTGATTTTTATTTTTTTTAAGCACTGTGCTTAGCCATCCACACCTTGATCATCCAGAAAGAAAAGCTGAATATTCTAACTGTAGATACTGCATTTTGTTCCCTGCTATAACAATAGAGATTTGAAAAGGAAAAATATTATAAGTAAATACATATGCAGAGTATTTTCTTTTCCTTTCAGTTCATATCCGTGGGAAACTGCTATGAGAATTACAAACAGCTTTTAGGGGGCTATTTTTTTCAACTGGCCAGTGGATATGACCCCTGTGTTAACAGTGAATTACATTTTATGTCAGGAGTTCACTGTTTTTTTCTTTCTTTCCCACTGCAGTTAAGTGGGACACGTATTCCATTGCACACTCAAGTAAAATTGGGGAAAACTTGCCTTTTGATAAAAGAATCTTGATAATATTGTAGTGGGATATGGCAGCCAATGGGATATTCACTGCCAAATACCAAATAACAATGTAGAAATTCAAGAAAGCTTCTAAGTCATACAGGCAGAAGGGAAAAATGAGCCAGCTAGGTTCATGGGAGATCTAATAAATAGGTGGAAATTAGAGAGAAGAACCTACCTCTTTTAGCAATAAATATAAAATCACATTTTATGTCCTTAAGTGCTGCCATTCTAACACATATTATGAAAGAATTAAAGCTTAAAAAATCTTTTGAATAATCATAGAATGTAGTTCCCCTGTTTTTTCTCGTTGTCTTTTCTCTTTCCCTTCTCTGCAACTGTAAGTCTTTCTTTCACTCTGTGCATCACTGAGTTTTGGTGACATAAAGAATCTGATTCATTAGCCTCCACTTTTTGTACTTTAGTTGCAGTGTTGGAGGGCAGCAAGTCAGTCCAAAGCTTTTTGTATATACTAACAAGTATTTCTGCTAACACTACTGAGAACATAACTAACATAACATTATATTTGATTAGCATTATGCTAAATAAGGGCACCTCTTTGCCACATTTTCTATATTAAATCCCAAAATCTTTTTTAAGTCTTAACAGCCATATGGTGTTATTATCTGTAGTTCATAGTAGTATTTTTCAGTGGACCTCACAAAATTATAACATTTTAATTACGATTTTAACCACTTCTGAGTACTGCATAATGGTAACTTTAAAAGTGCTGTATTGAAACAAAGTCTGGGTAAAATGTTTGTTTGGCTTATAAAATGTAACCTTGAGCAATATAAGGAAATAATCCGGCTCCTAACTTTACCATTCAAGTTTTGTTTTACTTTTCAGCAGGAGTGTAAAATAGAAAAGGTACTGAAATGTCTTCTACCAGACAGTATTTTACGTATCTAAGTGCATGTTTATTTTTCTTCTAGCTTTTTAGAAAGAATTGACAGCGTCAGCATGGATGATTACACACCCACAGATCAGGTTAGTAAAAATAATGGGGTAGGGTCTGAACCAAGACTGACATTCATCTGAATTTTCTGTGTAATTTATTTTAGTCCCTACTGCAGCTGAAACAGGGCATATGGCAGAATAGCAAGATATGATCTAGCAGTTTAAGTTACGGATATTAAAGAAGAGGCATTTTGGTGGTGCAAACATCTTTTACTGTTGTAGCATCTAGGTTGGTGATTCGTGTAATACATGAATTTTGTCTTCTTGCTTCCCATTCTGTGTCCCACAAAAAAAGTGAATGGAAAAAATAACAGAAAGTAAAAAGTTATGGTTTCCCTCACCAGCCTTTGCTACAGAGGAGCAATGCTTTATTTCAATGGTGAAGGTGATCCCAGAGGGAGACTTCCAATGTCTATCAGGGTTCTTCAGAGGCTAAAGCTTGCAGTGGATAAGGTGTCCAGATTCAGGGGAGAGCACCAGTAGCAGCAACAGAGCTTGAAAACTTCTCTGCAGGCCTGCAGATTCCTTCTTTGCAAGCTGTGCCCATCTCTTGTAGGTAGCAGAGTTTCTATTTAAGCCTTATTTACAAGACAGTACATTTTTTTTCCCAGATGCTGTGATATATCTTGATGGAGTGCTCTAATGACAAACACATTCATGTTAAGCCTGGACTGCTGCAGCCTTGAAGTGAGGAGGGGCTTCACCTTGTTGCCTGGCTTCGGTGGCCTTCCCTGAGCTCAGGCTGTGTGCTTTCCTTTGCTGTCTCTTCAGCAAACATTCTGAAGCTGTTATTTTTCAGTGCTGCTATCCCACTGTCATTTAGCAGTCTCAGCCAAGATTGTGGGCCACATCATAAACTCCAAATACAGGTGGCAGAAGAGAATCCGTGTATTGGATAATTTGGTCTAACCATGCAAAGCATATAACAGGTGGATGCCCTTAAAAAAATAAAAGCCAGAGCCGGCAAGTCTCACTGTGCAATCAGGGAGTGAAGTTCAGAGAAATTAGGTGACTTGCCAGAGATCACCCAAGGAAGCATGAAGAGAAGAGCCTGTTCCTTCAGACCTAGTGTAGGTCCATAACCACAAGCCTGTCCTATAGTCGACCCAATGTAGGATCAATTATGCAAGCACTCAAGATATTTTCAGACCAAAGCAATTAGCACTGGGGTTTGCTCCATCAAGACCTCATGGTTTTAGCATTGAGATTACTCATCTGGAGAGAGAAGTCAGTGAAGAAAAGCCTCATTTTTTGCTTTCATAATTTATGTTAGCGTTGGCCTGTTTGTTCCTGGGAGGCCCTTCTCTACCTGAAGTAATCTTTCATCACCTAGAAATTTTTCCAGATACTTTTTTGGAGGAGAAATATCTTCAAAGAGCAGAGAAGGCCCTTGGTATTTGGCAGGTGGAAAACTTTTGCTCTGAATGGGGGATTGTCTTTTGCTTTTGTCCTGTTATTCTGTGTCAGTTGCCTTGCTGAATAAACTGGTAAAAATCACTAATTTCCCCTCTTCCCTTGCTTTCTGGTTTTTGGGTTGTTTTTGGTGGTTTTTTTTTGCACCATAACAAAGTCAGCAAGTGACAGAAAATTACAATAACATATAAAATAACTAGAAGTATTAAATAAGTGGCCTTCAACTGAGTGCATGCAGCTGTCAAAGCAGCCAAGGTTTGCCTCAGCTACCAGAAGCAGTAGACAGTAGGATAAGGAAAAACACGAGCTGTGCTTGTACTCTGCACCACTGGCTGCCTTCTTGTGTCCAGGAAGGGGGCATCATAAATTGCTTTTGCCTAGTCCCCTTGAGAATTGAGGAAATTATTATTTTTTAATTATTAAAGGAGAATTGGTTAAGTTGTAAAGTATTGCTAGTTTAAAAAATAGGAAAGAAATGCCATATTTCTGCACAACCTAAATTCTGTTCCCTTGTGCTCTGTATCAGAGCTTTAATTACTCAGTCACAGGCTATTATTTCGATAGGGTTCCTGTCTCATTCAGTACAAAAGAGGGCAGAGTTAAGGTTGCCTGGGCAACTGTAAATCTAGAGTTTTCTAACATTTGAATACTTGACTTTACAGCATGAATAACATTTTTCTTAGTTTTATGTAACTTCAGAATTCATTATCCTCATCACATACCAAGGTGTATGACCATCAAGAAGAAGGTTTCAGTGGGCAGTAAGGAAAACACAGATAGGGTCTCCTGCTTTCTGGGTTCACAAATCAAATGCAGCGATCATTATCATTTATCATGTCAGTACAGATGAATGCCGATTTACCAACAACTCTGATTGTACTTTCAATAAGTGAAACACTTAAGGCTTTTCATGGAAAATAATATTCAAGCTTTTAAGAACAAAATTAGGTTAGAAAAAAAGCCTTACTAATCAACTTCTGTGTTCTCATTTCCAGGACCTATTAAGATGCAGAGTGTTGACATCAGGGATTTTTGAAACAAGATTTCAAGTAGATAAAGTAAATTTCCAGTAAGTCTATTAGTAATGATTTATGAATATCAAACTCATTTTTAACAGCTTCATTCGGATCTCTGTGTTCATGTATGCATGATATAGCAAGGGTGGGAGTGGATGGTTTTAGTTGTTTGATTTGGCTTTCTAGCTCTCTTTCCAGAGGTCCTAGCAAAATAACCTCATACTTTGCAAAAATAGCATTTATTAGTTAAGTATATTAGCAGTGCTTTATAGTAGGGTTGTGTGTGGCTGCTTGTAAAAACTGGTGCATTGGTATAGCACTATGAAATCATAAAATACCCTTGGGGATGAGAGCTCACAGAAGTCAGTGTGAATCCTCCCTTCTTCCAGAGGGCTGCAAGCTCTGTGTTTGTCAAAGTTTTTTGCTGTGTCTCACCCACAGTCAGACTGGCTTCTCTTGCCAGTTCTTGCCCAGAAAGGTGGCAATGCTGACAGGGCTGAGATGCCTCATGTCCTCCTGCATCCAGAGATGCTCTCTCCCTACCACCCTTCAAAATATCCTAAAGCCTCTCCTTGTTTATAGTACTGCATTACATGTCATATGCACTGCCATGGACTGGAAAGGCCAACACTTGTCCTTGAAGAGTGTATTTCTCATTTTATGGGTTCAGTAGCCTTCTGGCAGAGAAGGGCAGGTGGAACAGTGAAGCTGTCTCTGACATGCAGCACAGCATCAGCAGATCTCTCTCCTCTTCAGGCAATATTTTACTGCCCCGTCCTTGGGGCTGTCACATTTTTAAACTGAATCCTTGTGCTGTGCATGCTTCGTGTGATTTTTTCCTAGTGCACATAAGTGATGTAACATCCTATGGCTTTTTAACAGCATGTTTGATGTAGGTGGCCAGAGAGATGAGAGAAGAAAATGGATCCAATGCTTTAATGGTGAGTAAAAACATTCCGTGTTTTATTTGAACTTATTCCCTGAGGTGTGAGCAGCTGAATGTTCATATCCACACACAGTACCTCACTAGTACAGAAATCCAGTGTTACAGATAACTTTTTTCTGGTATTTTTGGCCAATTGGTGAGTAATGGTGGTGTTACCCTGAGGAGTATGTGCTGGGATAATGGAGATGTTCTGTTCTCTCTCCTTTCTTTCCTTCTTTCTTTTGTGTGTTCTGTCCAGATGTCACAGCTATCATCTTCGTTGTGGCTTGCAGCAGCTACAACATGGTAATAAGGGAAGACAACAACACAAACAGACTACGGGAATCCCTGGACCTTTTCAAAAGTATCTGGAATAATAGGTAAAACAAACCTCATTTCCTGCCCAGTTTAACTACAGTTCAACTCCTTTCAAAATAGCACTCCCCTTGCTGTAGGCTGAAATTGTTTACACAGAAAATACCCAGGTTGGGCCTGAGTGTCCCCACAGTGACACCCCTTCCTGGCAGGGGTTGTGGCACAGGGACAGTGCATGTGGCATTTCAACATTTGGGCCAAAATGATGCAGGGCATGGGGACAACTTGGAATGGACAAGCCCCCCAGACTGGCTGCTACAAGGGAGGCAAGGGGAGACCCTCTCCTGGCATCACTGTGCTGCTTGGCTGAGATCAGGATCCTCTGAGGAACATTTGATCTCCTCCTCAAATGCAGTGGCAGGAGCAGTTCACTGTGCTTGTTCCTTACATGGGCAGCTGCTCTCGTAAGGGTCAGTTCTGAGACCACAGGGTACCTCTGCCTTGGGGAATGGTGCTTCAGACCTGACCTAACTGGAGCTGCCTTTAAATTGCCATGCTGCCACAGTGCCTGTAAATCATAGATGTGTAACCAAATAGAAACCCAAATGGGCTCTTGATAGGGAACAAGTAAAAACAATGTGCAAAATAAGGCAATGAAGTTTTCAGCACATACCTGTGAGGATGCTCTTAACTGAGAAATAATAGAAGGTAGAGTGAAGGAAGAATGTTAACTGCACATCCCAAGGCGTATTGTCACAGTGATGGATTAATAGGGGAAGAAAAGACATTATTTTCTTTCTATCATTTCAGATGTCATACAGGCCACACTAAAAGATGGGATATCTGTGTGGATGAACAGTAGCTTAGAGCAGTCTGAAGGAAGGGAGCTTTCTAGCCTTTTCTTGTTTGGTTTTTCTTTCTTTATCACAACCAAATAAAGCAGACAGTAATGTCTGTGAACTGTGGTGCTTCTAGAAAATGTCATCAGTTTCCCAATTTGATATCTAAAAGAGAATTTAGAAAAAAATTCTGAAAACTGCTCTCTTCAGCAATGTCCTCTGCAGTTTTTATAAATGTATTTACTGACCCTAGAAATATACCCACCAGTACAGATGCAGACCAATCAAAACAATCACTTAGGTAATCTTTTTTTTCTGTTGAAGCATATTCTACACTATTTCACACTGTCCACACAGGAGTAGCCAGTAAATTTTCTATCGATGTGATAACGTTTTTTTGATTAACATGTTAGAGATAACACAAGCACCTGGTTTGTTTTTGACAGGTGGTTACGGACCATTTCTATCATTTTATTCTTGAATAAACAAGACATGCTGGCTGAAAAAGTCTTGGCAGGGAAATCAAAAATTGAAGATTACTTTCCTGAATACGCGCATTATACTGTACCTGAGGATGGTAAGGCTTTTCCTGTGCTGGGATGGGACCTGCTGGCACGGCCCAGCTCATAGCTCCTCTCTCTGTCTCTCACACACACATGCACAAGCCCACACTGACATGAGCTGCAGTGAGGTAAGGAGCATGCCAGCAGCATATAGTTCACAGACACCCTAGTATGGGTTGGGTCTGAAGGGGTTCTGTCTCCACAGCATCTCCATCTTTTGGGAGGAGCCACCAGTCCCAGGAGAGCAACACATCTCCCCTCCTTCCCAGATGCTTCTACCTGAGCCTCCCACAGTGCTGAACTTTGTTGGGGATTCATGAGACTTATTTTGCAGCCGTTCTACATCCTCCAACACTGTAAATTTCAGTTTTTGAAATACTGGTGGGAAGCCCAGCGGACCAGTAAAGGAACTTTAATGGAGGAAAACCACATCAGTAGATAGGAAGAGAGCTGTGGTGATGGAGCAATCAGTTTCTTATCTTCAAGAAGTGCAGTGGTTCCTGCACCACAGTAACATATTGCAGAGGTAAACTCTGGTATTATGCCAGGTGTATACCAGGCAGAGATCTCCCCAAAGGTCTTGCATCTGTCTAGCAAAAGTGGTAAAACTTTTTTTTTCTGACCACTCGCCTCTGCCTTACCTGAGTGATGTCCCTCGTGTGGTGCTTGCAGCCACCTGTTGGAAAATGCTTTCATTCTCCACCAAGCACCACCAACAGTCTTGGTTACAGAGGTCAAGATAGTGATAAGCTATTTTCAGCCATTGTTGAGGTCTGGAACTTCATGAGTGTGATTCTGAGTTTCAGGGGCAGAGGATAAATGAACTTCCCTAAAATCTGAGTTGATCTGGCCTCTGTCTTGTAATGCTAAGCGCTTTCAGAAGAAATCTTATCTCCATCACCCAAATTTCCCCTTCTCAAACATACACCACATAGACAGAGTTTGAGTGCATTTTTCAGCACTTTTTTATTATAAGCCAGTTGTCAGAAAAAAAGTAGCTTTTGGTATTTCTCAGAGGGATTTTGCTGTGGGTATCTTAGAGTGATCCAGAATATTCATACGTGAAGCATCTCTCTATTTTTAAGCTGTAGTTGTTCACTTATTCTTCAATTTCAGCTGACATTATCTAAGGGCAGCAGCACTGAATTCCAATATGCTGTTGATTGTGCTGCTGCTCTATTTTTATCCCCAGCACAATGGATGAAAAATGCGTTTCCATATTCTGATAAATTCTGCCCTTTACAATATTATGTTTATAAGCATCTGATTTTGGTATCCTAGATGAGACATAACACTGAAAGGAAATAACTAGGTTATCTCTTCACTGCCTTGTTTTTTACACTGAAAGTAAATACAGTCATTGCATGGCCTAGACAGTGACAACTTCATCTGCCAACAAAGAGTTAATACTGACCAACAAGTCTCCTGCTCAACAAGAATTTAATCCAAGACCCCTTGATGGGCAATATATCTGAAGTATTCTGATGAACTGGGTCCTGGAAATAAAATTAATTTATATATGTATCAAAAGGTCTTTCAATGCTATGA
This sequence comes from Rhabdornis inornatus, assembly GCA_013397075.1. NCBI lineage: Eukaryota > Metazoa > Chordata > Aves > Passeriformes > Rhabdornithidae > Rhabdornis > Rhabdornis inornatus. The sequence goes on from VWZS01009934.1 coordinate 3,807,183, forward strand.
TTTTTTCCAAGTGTAATCTTGGACTAACCATTTTTAAACCCACATTCTTGCCTGCAGAAGCTTTTTTCAGGAGACGCTGTTCTGCTGCAGAAACTGAACAGCTCAGCTGCTTTTTCTAGTCATGTTTTCTGATAAAAGCTAAACCCTCACTCCCACTTGTTTTATATCTATATGAACAAACTTGTGGATGTGAGTAAGCCTTTTTGTGATATGACCAATGACATTGTTGCAATGATTTCAGCAACTTTCAGGTTCCTAAAATATGTTGTACGCATAGTCAAGTTTTACAGTACTCTTCATTTTAGAATTACCTATTGGAAATCCCCTCTAGTATTTAAAATTTCACTTTCTATACTGAAGGGCTACTTCCTCCTTATTAAATCTTTTGTTACAAATAGATGGTTATTTGGTTTTCATGTTTCTAATGTTATTTGTTTTTAATTGAACAGCAACACCAGATGCAGGAGAAGACCCCAAAGTCACAAGAGCCAAGTTCTTCATCCGGGATGAGTTTTTAGTGAGTAATTTTCATCATATGTGTGATTCTATCATAGGAAATACTGACAGATGGCATCATTTATTTAGGGAAGACTGATGGAGTTTTGCAGAAAGCTAGAAGGAGAGGACAATGTCTGGCAATTCCCTAATTCTTTTCAGCTGCCCATCTTGCAGAACCTTCCTCGGTGCTGCACATTTTTATGCCCATTTTATATAAAATCATCTGCCATGCAAATTATCACACAGTAAGTGCTGGTGCTTAGAATGGTCATGTACAGTCCATGAATAAACAAATAGGCTTTCTTACTTTCATCCTGCCTTCCTTCAAGAAGTTTGGCAGCAAGATTTTTTTTTTAAAAAGGCAGATTTATTATTTTATGCTTAAATAAGATTTCTGGTATGCTAGTTAGGAGGTTTGCCTCACCTTTAAACTGATGGTCCATTGAAGCATCATAAGAAAGTGTCACATTTTTCTTGCAGTTAAGGTTTCCTCTGTAGCTGGAGTGAAGAGGTGGTGTTTACATTTTGAAGGTGAAACCAGTTGTCAGGCACACAATCACAGCCCAGCTCTGCTGTCAGAAACAGAGAGTTTAATCCAATATCACTTGTGGCTTCACTCATTCTGAGTTGTTCCCACAGTGCAGAACAGTAACAGAGGCCAGAACCAAAGCTCACCCGTCATGCCCTACTGATATAAACTATACGTGTGTGTTTGAGATAACAAACTGAGTCATTAGAATTAAGAATTTCTAAGTCATTATGCATTTACGAGCATTGTTAGGATTTACAGCTGCTGACGCACCAAGAAAGAAGCAATTAACTGCATTCACACTTTGGGGATTTCCAGTTGCTGCCTTAGCCTTCCAGATCCTGAGGAAAAATGTCAGATTGCGCTGTGTTAACGTAAGAGTTACCAAAAAACTCACTTCAAGGCAAATCTCTCCTGTGGTAATGCTGGAATCCTGTGAAGCAGGTGACAAAATCCAGTCTGGAAGGAGAGTGATTCTGAGAGATGAGTTAAAGGGAAATTAGAGTGAAACTCCCCACCTTTATCTATTTTCATGATTTAAAATAACACATTAAGGGTGTGGTCCTTACCTGCCATGACTGACTGGCATTATGGAAGGAGGCCACCTATGAAGCAGGGAGGGGAGGGGATGTAGGCACTGCAGCCACAGAAGAAACCCCTGTGGGTGCTGGGGGCAAGGGAAGCTCCTGTGCTGGGGCCAGCACCTGCCAGCTGCCAGGCACTCCTTGGGGCTTGCCAGGCATGGGGCCAGAACAGCTTCTCCCTCATTTCCCTACAAATGCTGCAGGTTTGGCAGAGAGCATCTCCTCTGTGACATGTCTGTCTCCTGGCCTTGTGCTGAGTAATGTGGCTGTGCCTGGAGAGTGTGAGGTGGGAGAAGGCCAAGTAGAAATCACTGGTCACTTCCAGTTCCATGAGGTCAGGCACAAAAGGCTGAGGTTTCAGAGAGGGAATGATAAAGGGCACAGAAGAAATACAGACTGGCAGGGATCTGATGGCCTTAGCCTGGTGCCAGGAAGAAAAGGCCTGTATTTTCTACCTGTGTCTGCCTTGGCTTTGCTTTATACTTTCTTTCCCAAGTTTCTTGATTTATGACCTTTTCCTTGCCCCACTCTGTTAAATTTTCAGGCATGATTCAGAGAAACCTGTGTTTATTATGCTTTATTGTGATTTTTATCATGGTAGCAGGTCTGCATAAACCATGGATATGCGTGACAATCCCCACCGTGGTGCTGCACCCCTTAAAAACTCCTGGCTGTAGGAATGGTAGTGGCAAATTTAAAACCTGTGATTTGAGGAATTTTAGTAGGAGGTTAAAATTGACCTCATGTCCCATAACTATTGCTACACAGTAGTATGGGAGGATTAGAGGAGCAAAAGATGTCAGTTCATGGTTTTAGGGTTGGTCTGGGGGCTGTGGGTTGGGCAGCAGGGCTGGAATCTGTTGGATTTCAGTCAGGGAGCAGCGTGGGAGGGATGGCTGGGCCCAAGCCCAGCCAGTGCCTGCACCTCAGGGCTGGGCTGGTGAGGGCATCTCCCGGTCCTGGGAGTGTATTCTGTGGGAAATCCTCTATCCTTCAGCCCAGACACATCCATTCTCCTCTCATGCTCTTCCTGGAGGCAGTGTGCATTCCTTGGTGAGGCTGCTCCCCAGCCCTGTTTTGGTGTTTTGCACACAGGGCTCTCCAGCTGCTGATGTTTTTGTTTGAATCTATCCCCAGTGTGACCCCTGTTAGAACTGTGGCATGGCTCCTCTGGTTCCTGTCCTGCTGGTTTTTACAAAACCTGAATCTGGGAGGTGAAGGAGCTGCTGTTCAAACACACAGACCAGGCTTCCTCAAAATTGCATGTCATCCTGACCCCTGCAGTGTAGGGATGCCAGAATTAAATATTCCTGCCTGGAGAGCAAATGTTCTTTCACCAGTGTCTGTGGGGATTTTAATTCCCCTGTGAGCTGGTGCTGAGTGACACACTACTATTCCAAGCGAGTTTCAAGTAGGGGTGACAATTCTGCATTTATCTTCAAATGAGAGGACTGCAAGAGCCTTCAGGTGACAAAAACAGACAGCCCCATAATATTGTGAAAATACCTGCTTTGGCATGCTATGTATGTAACCAGGACACTGAGCAGCTTATTGTCATAGACATGAGTGAAATCGGTGCATGATAAACACAAGCAGGCAGTTATTAGTATTTTTCATGAGGGTAAGCCGTGAACTAGGTACTGAAAGTAGCATGGTAAGAAAATAATTTTTAGACTGTATATGAACACCTCTGTGTAATCAGTGTTGAATGTGTAATATTACCTAAATTACTTGGAAAAAATCTGCAATTTCTTGTTGATCTAATTATGTAAATCATGGCTTCTAAATGTCTATAGTTTTGCATATCTTTAGCTTCAGGTATTTAAAAGGTCAAACCTACATGTAAAAATAAATCCTGTGTTAAAAATATATGGTGTAGCCTGGGTGAGACAGAACACTGTCTTTTGTTGTTTAAACAAAGTAAGTTATAATAAAATTTAGAAAATTGTTATAAAAATTATTATCCTAAAAACTGACCTTCTGCTTTCATGGCATTTCATTTATATTCTGCAAGATAATTATCTAGAATGGATTTATATTTGTCAGTCCTACAGTAATACAGAACAAAAATTAGGTTGTTTTTTTTTTTAATCTATGTTTTAAGATCCTGAGAAATTTTAACAACATAACCATGGGCAAAGTGATGCTGGAGCTCTAAGTTAGAACCAAAAAAGTTGTACAGTAGCCTTGAGAAGATGTAATTCTGCATGGTCTGATGTTTACTGGATTTGTGCATGCTTTATTACTCTAAGTGAACTCAGCCACTCTGGTGATAATTCCACCAAACTCTGGATGCAATGATGATCTCAAGCCTTCAGCTGGCTTAATAGGTGCTCTAAGTGAAGGTAACTTGAGGGGCCCTCACACAAAAAGCAGAAGCAGTAGAATGCTGTTCTCTGCCACTGCCGGCTCCACAACTGGGAGGGTTTTGATTTTGTGTTGCTGATTTAAAACAAGAGTTCAAGAATTTGCCACATGATGGCACCAAAAAAAGAAGAGAAAACAATCCCTGGGGCAGCTGCATGGCAGGCTGCACAGCTGTCAGCAGCACAGATTTGGCTGCACAGTGATGTACAAATGGCAACAGCCTGTGCAGCTGAGGATGGCATCCATGGCTCCCACAAAGGACTCCTGTCCTGACCCCGTAACAGTATCCATAACATTTTGTAATCTTCATTTCAGATTTGTCATTCACACTGACCAGACCACAGCCCTCCCTTCTTTTTGTTTACTTTTTGTAGTGATCTATATACAGATTTCCCAGAGCTCTTGGTTCCCCACAAGTTTTTAGACCACTGAGATGTGAAACTTCTCATGGCATGGCACCTGATCCTGTTTTTTTTTGCCTCCCTCTTTCCACAGAGGATAAGTACAGCGAGTGGAGACGGCCGGCATTACTGCTACCCACACTTCACATGTGCAGTGGACACAGAAAACATCCGCAGAGTGTTCAACGACTGTCGAGACATCATTCAGAGGATGCACCTCCGCCAGTACGAACTCTTGTGAGGGGGAATCACCGTGGAACCTGTGGTTTTAAATTCTTTGCTCCTTACTCTTTCTCTTGATGCTACCCCACACAGGGTGGAAGAATATACTATAGAAATGTCAGTCTCTTCACTTTGTTTACTTTTAATTGTTTAACCTTAAAGCTGATTTGAAGCAAGTTTGGGTTATTTTCCCTTTATGCTTTTTGGGACTATTTTTGTGCTTTATTTTGACATGCCACTTCTTCATCATTCCACTAAGCCCTTTGGCTACCTCTGTTCCCTTAGGTTTTGTTTTTTTAAACTGAACGTGACCTGCTAAATTTTTTCCAGCGGGTTAACCTCAGTTCAGACCGGTATGTCAGCTGGATGACACTGAAGTCATACCTATCCCTCTGTGCGGGTTTCCTTTTTAACATGACATTGAAGAGTACTTGATGGGTGAAAAAAAGATTAATGCACTTTGTATCAGGTTATTAAATACTGTTGAGGAAGTAGACACACAATGTAGCAGCACCACAATATTTATTACTCTGTCACAGTTTTTAGCATTTCTGAGTTGCAGGTCAACTGATTAAGTGACCTCCTCTTTTAAGCCGTTACTGGCACAGGAAGTAGAGTAGATAATGAGAGGAACAGTGAAGACAAAGCAATTTTTCTGGGGTTTTGGAGCTAAGTGTCTCTGCACACCTCAGGCATTTGAATTACAGCTACTTTTCAGCCTGTTGCATCTAGGCAGAAAATTCACCACCCTCACTTATGTTATTTGTGCTGTCCACAAATGATCCTTTTAGTTCCGATCATTCTTGGACAACAGTCCTCTCCCTATATATATTTTTTGTTTTACTGCTGGTTTATTATATTGTACAGACTGTAAAATGTAATATTATTTTGTACAACTTTATTGAAGAAAAATACTTGTAGAAGATCTTTGTGCCTTGATTATGGCTGTACCTGTAAAATGAGCTAAGATGTAAGTATGTTTTTGATTGCGCTGTACAGCTTGATGTCAACCTTACCTGCAGCAGTGACTGGAGGTAAGAACTTTATCTGTAGAGTTTAGGGGTTTTTTTCTGGTTTATATTAAAATGCTCTTTAGTATAAAAATTATAAATTATGCAAATTAACCACTTACCTTTCCAAGTAAGGTATTACAGTCACCGGATGTTGCAGCAAACATGCCTTTCTCTTTTGAAGTCTCAGCTTTAAAACATTGGAATTCATTCAAGTGTCCAAATTGCAACCTGGTGTTGTTTTAATGGGAAACAAGGATTTATTTTCTTTTTCTTTTTTCTTGGTTTTTTTTTTTTGTCCTTTATATTTAGAAAATATGTTTGGTAATTCTTTGGTCATTCATAGAACTTCACAATTGCACAGACCGATTGTGAATGTGTAAAGCACCATTATATAGAGCTCTTCAATCTTTGTACCAACAGCGGCTTTCATTGTGCAAGTAAATAGCGAGAAAGAAGATAAGAAAAAAAAAAGGTGTATAAACCCTTGTGTCTGGCCTAAGAGAATTACAAGATGACATTTTTATTTCTCTTTTAATAAAGAGACACATTAGAAAATTATTTTATTTTAAATATTGTAGAATCAAAATGTGTGAATATTTCTCAAACTTGAATAATTTATGCAAATGACATTCTCAAAACAAGTTGTGGTACAGTACAATATATAAAAAGCAAGAATTGCTGTAGCAATAAGGCATGTCCTTTTTAGTAACTATAACACTGCTTTATATTTTATACATAGGTGTTTTATGTCTGTGACTATATACTTTTCCTGTGTCCAAGATAACCTGTACAAATGTCTAAAATTACAGTTGCAATAACAGAAATCTAGAGAAGTGTTAGACTACATTACTTTTTAGAATGTTTTACCACACTTCGGACCATTCCCCCTACTTCATTTTAAATTTAGGGAGAGATGAAGAGCTAACACAGTCCCCACACTGGCATATAAATCAGCCAGTTTTATTAACTTTTTACTGTATTGTTATTAGTTATAAACCCCAATCAGTCATCTTTTTGAAATCAGACTACAGTCCAATTGAGAACTTGTTTCCAGTTGAATATAAAACAATCCCATTTTAGATACTATAATATGACCATTTTCTCTTCCCAGAAATCTGTATGTTCAATTTAGTCATATTTCTCAAAAAGTAAAAGGCTGGGTGGAATAACAGTGAAAGGCTGGGTGAAATAACCTAACAGTAAACAAAATTCCCAAAATTCTCTTATTTCTCATGCCAAAGAAAGTTACTGAATGAATAACAAAATATAGTATTTTTTTTTTTAACTAACCCCAGCCCAGGAGTTCAGGTTAGAGCTCCCAGCCTCTGCAGGAACATCAGCAGGAAAACTGGTCCTGGTGTGAAGTAGTCCCTCTGATTTTGTGGGGTGGGTGGGGAGCAGCAGTAGGTTTGTCCTACCTTCCCCCACATACTGGAAACGCTGAGCTCAGATTTTATCTTTGTGCCACAGCTGGTGGCCTCTGCCTCCCCACAGAGGAGCTAGTGCAGTTCAAAATGTGACACTACACTAAAGTCAACAGAACTTGTGGAATGTAAAATAAGGCGCATTCCTATCCCCGGCTGTAGACTGAGGGCTGAGGCATAGGATAATGTTACTGCAGCTGTATTTGACCTTCCTTCTTGAAGGAGATTGGCAACTGGAGGGCCCCTCACCACACAGATCTCTGGGATGCAATAGGGCCCTCTTTTTTTAAGCTCATCATAGCACGTCTTTTTGAAAGCAGCAGCTTGAGGTGTCACCTTAATTTTTTTTAAGCAATTTTCAAGTGTGTATCAGCAAACTGGATCCTCAAGCTTCTTCCCCTTGTTGTCTGGTAGATGGATAACTGCAAATTATAGTCAGCTAACAATTTACTGTGTCAGGAACCAGATTTCTTGTCCCAAACCACAGTCCCTTACACGCAACACCCTAAAAAGGTTATGGAAATCCGCATCTCTCAGTGCTGATGCATCCAGATTCTGCCTGACCCTAACAAACACAAGTATGACATTTGAAGGGCCATGCAGCAATAAAACAGAGAAACGTTTCCAGTTTGCAAGATTCAGCCTCCACCAGGGTAAGACACAAGTGCAGACAAGTGATGAGGCTATAGGATTTACATAATGTACAGTTACACTTTTAATATACATATTTGATACAAAAATTATAGCAGGAAAAGGACTCATTTGATTGTCGAATACAGTATTTTTGTACAGCATGAAACGTTCATTTCAGTTAATTATTTATCCTGTAGTAGTCATATCAGCTGTATAGGACTTCTATGGTATGTGTAAATGCAACCTGCCTTCAGACTAGCAATCAAATTAGGTCATTTGCTGGCATGAATATAGTCTGATGTTTGACTGTTCTCAGCTTTGGTATTTCAGTGACTGAATGCAGATGTCTGGCTCTTCATACTGCTTTATGCTTACTGATTAAACGCTGAGCAAAATAAAACGGTGGAGTGAGAAGCTGAACATGAGCTAGTACCAGGATCACAAGCAGAGCACCTGCTGCACAGTAGATAGTGAAGACTCTGCTCTCAAACGGAAGGAAGCATTTTTGGAGGGAGAAGTCAGTTGGTGTTATGCTGCCCTGGAAAAGAAATGAAGACTGTCACTTTACTGTGTTACATTGGGTTCTGAATCAGGAGTGAATACCACAGCTGTCAGATCTCCAATTTCTAAATCCCTGTGTTGGGTGGCAAGGGTTGGGGCCAGTTTCCTAGTACCAGTGCCTTCTCCAGGGGGCTGAAGAGTCCATACCTTGTGGTGCTGGGCACTAACTGGAATATTCACCAGGCCAACATTAGCCCAGAGGCCAATCTTCCCATCTAGCATAAACAGAGAGCTGGGCTCCTCATCTGATTTGCCTTCAAGAGAAGCCTAACTTTAGCTGCTGTAAATCCACCTGGAAGGAGCCTTTCCAGGCTGAAGTTAGGTTTTCTGAATGTGCCCCTTCCTCCCCCAAGCCCTCCTCCTTACCCAATACATGCTGCAAAAACACACGTTGGCTAATCCAAATTAGGAACAGGAACTTCAACAACAAAGAACTTCGTTGGGTTTTGGCTTGACTTTGCAGTTTAAATTAAAGTTTACAGCAGCTCAAGGCTGAGGAGTTAAAACAGTAGTGGAGAGGATGCAACTTTAATTAGCCAACCTCTTGTTTTGCAGTGAAGACGCGCTGTCTGGCATGTGCAGTGTGTGTGTGTACTTTGAAGGCAGCTACTCTCAGGAATATGGAAAAAAACAGAACTACTTTCAACAACAAGTATTAACAGCTGCATAAAATTAATTTAAACATATGGGGTTATCTGTATTAAGCAGCCTAAATTCAACAGCAGTAAAACATACATAAAAGATTTCCCCCTCCAAGTCACAGACTACTCTGTAAACAGATTTTAGGTTTTGCTTCTTACTCCAAGTTTCTAAGAGTTCTGTTTTATTTTTGAACTGGGGAACTAATTGATTTACCTCTAAGGATATACTGAGCACTGGAACTGCCTGCACAAGCATAACCAACACACTGTATAAAATGTGAACTGGCAATGAGGAGGCAGACTGTGGGCACGTCACAAACACTTTCACTGCATTAATGCACACGTTTGAAAACCATGATCACCGTGCAAAAGGGTTTGAGGTGGATACAGTCTTGTTTTCATAACTGGTAAATCAGCCAAGCCAAACTGGTCTTTCTACTGTTCAGTGCACAATACTGATTATTTTTACAAGTCAATAGTTTACAGTGCACCCTCTTTCTAAGAAAATGTACCCAGATACTAATTAGGTCTTTAACAGCATTGCTTTGTACCACACAGAACATGTGGCTCCCACAGATGTACTTTATAAAGTGGATGCAGTGTACTGAGTGGGTTGGGTGGGTAGGCAATTTTTTTTTTAATTTTTCGTTTTTACAGGTAGAATCAGTTTTAAAATATAGCTGACTGCCATGTTGATTTATCTATGAAAGTTATCTGACAAAAATAAAAAAAAAATTAAAACTTACCATAATGAAACTAGGATTGTTTCTATTCCTCCAACTGAATGATGGGACGCTGATTTCTGGGATTTTTCCTGCGTGCAGCACTTCACAAGCACTATGAGTGTGCCCACTGAGAATCAAACGGGGCTGGAACCACCATAGCAGCTAGAACACAAAATGGTAAAGCACATAAATTAAGTCACAGCTAAAAATGAATTGAACTTTAAAACCCCTTTTTTTTTTCCTTTGAACAGAGTGAAATTATGGCAATTCTCATACTCTTACTTCTTACGAAGTGTTTTCTGTAAACTTCTGTCTTCCAGTAAGAAATCTGTTGGTATTGCAATATCAATCCCCCCTGACCCCAAGTACCAGGCTTTTTTTTTTTTCCTTTTTTTTTTGCTTTTTTTTTTCTTTTTTGTCATACAGCTCAGAAGAACGAAGGCAACAGCATGCTATGGATATCACAAAGATAAGAACTTCGGGTTCAGTAAAGCAATGCTATTTTCTTGTCTAAAGAAGCATCTTGTAATGACAATCTTTGAGTGAAGACATTTATGCAGAAGGAAAAAAAATAATGACCATTAAGTTTTCAGGGAATACTTTACATTTTCTTTAGTTACTAATTCAGCAAAAGTGATGCTTTCAAAGTGTTGGAAAACTGTGGCTTCATACCAGGTGTGTCAATAATTTACACAGTACAGAAAGTACAGAATGCTGAAGTGGAAGTAATGGCACCACAGCAGATTGAAGAATGCCAAGACTTAGGAGCTGTACCTGGGAAGCCTGGCAGGACCAAGGCCATGATGGTGAGGATCCTCAGGGGAGCAGCTCTAACAAGCAGCCTCTCCCAAGCCTCATTAGACAGGAGCAGCTGTGCTCTGTTTGTCTCGGCCAACAGCCTAACCACAATTTTTTAACCTATTTACGTCTACACTCATGTCCCCCTCTCACCCACCCACTGCCACTCAAGTTCCCAAGAAATCAAACCTTTTGTGATGCCTCTTGAGACAGTACATCATACTTTTCTTTGAAGGGGATGTTTTTCTCCTCTGGAGGAGCAGAATCTTCTCCAGTGCATTTAGCATCACTTTTCCGATAGAGAGGGTAATGCTGGGAGTAATTAAAAGCAAGGATTAGTTGTTAATGATACAGCCTTCCTGGAACAGTAATAAATCCACAAAATCATGTCAATATGTTGCCTCACTCTACCTCTAACACACCTGTAAAAGGATGGGTTCTGAAGCTGGAAGCTTTTCCACATCACTGCATCTTTTGTTGGAATGATTTGGTTTCTGTGAACAAAATCAAGCCATAGAAGGGGTGAAGGCAATTAAGCAATAGCTAGGTTTTAAGGGGTTAGGCAGGGTGGGGTTGATGTTAGCTTTGGTTTTTTGTTAAGAGGTTTAGCTCAGATAATACTACCACTGAATGAACTCCTAAGAGTTTTACTGTGGACTGGTGAAACTCCCCATTCTGTAATGTGCTGTAAATACAGCTGTGCTCTTTCTGACTGCAGAAAGCAGCAGCAGGATCTCTGCACCAACAAGGCAAAGGAGTTTGAGAGCAGCCCAAGGAAGATAGAGTCTGGCAATTTTTCCACTGGGAGCTGGTTTCCTGATTGACTGCCAGCCCAGTCAGTCATGCTGCCTACTGTGCATCCAGTCAGCCTATGAAAAAGGGAAGAGGAAGGAAATACAAGAAACTATCTGATATTATGAAAAAATACAATTAAAACACTACTAGGCTATAAGGAAAGGATTGCAGTAGAATCAAGAAACTAAAAGAACATAATTGAAGGCTATAAAACAGAATAATATCCATAAATATAAATGCAGGATTATGTATCTGGAGTCAAAGGGAGGGTTACAGAACTTCTGCCATTTGTGGGAACAAAGGAAGTGACACTGTTGGCAGCACTGACAAGGAAGTTGACACCATTAGTGCAAAGCAACCCTGTTAATAGTTAAGTAAACATGGTTAAGCGGGATATGATGGGGAGGCAGACTTGCTAACAAGTTGCAATGTGAATTGGAAGCAGATTTCTTTTCAGGAGAGTCTGGTTGTATCCTGACTATGCTACAGCATCAGTGTTCCCATTGTGGGAGAGAAGTCGCTGGCTGTAATCAGCTCTTTAATAATCTCTTACCTGCAGGGAGCAATTCAGTTTGTGAGAAAGAGCCACAAGTTTTGCCTCTGAGGTACTGCAGACAGCACAGCCATCACCCTCCATGGCTACACTGTTCACTAGGACAAAGCTGGAAAATACCAGGGGGTGGGCAAAGAGAAGTGGGGAGGACAGGAAAGCATTTGTTGCTCATGCATACGTGTGGGATAAACGTCATTCTATAAAATGCAAGTGTTCCTAAGTTGGACACAGCTCAACAAAGCAGCAGAACTATAACAGCTCCTGAAATCATGTAATATAAATCCTCTTCTGAGTATCTGCACCACAGCCATGTCTCTGCCTGGTTGGCTCCTTTATACAGTTGTTAATTAGGTTGCACAATGTACCTTATGCTTCATGCTTACACTTCATGATTTTTTATATTTTAATGGATACTTAAGTTGTATTCTAGTGGAATGTTAGAAGTTCATCACTAAATTAAATTCTGAGAGAAAAGAGAACTTGCTTCTCTACCCACACAGTTTAGACCTCAGAGACAGAATCTGAGACACTGGATTTCTTCAGAACACCTGAAAAGCAGAACAGCACTGCATTTGGGTGACTGCCCTGAACAAGCTTAGTTTTGTACTTTGTGGTCTCTGACACACAAAACAAGATTTTATTCTTAATAGAACGTTTCCCTGTAAGTTTCAAATCAACTTCTGCTACAAGATTCATACCCATTTAGTCACACATTCAGCTTGAAATATATTCTCAGTTCAATTCAGTCTGTTTAAAAGACAAAACTGAGCTGAATGCCTTTAGTTAAGAGATACTAGTCAATAGTAAAACAAAAATTAATTCTCTTTTAGCAAATTAAGCTGCTTTTATATCACAGATTTGTTGTAAAATAGTTTATTGGGGAGTATTTCATTAATAGTGCAGCTCATTGCAGTTAATGGATACCAGACATGCAATCTGCAACTGCATGCAAGAATTCTGCTATGCTTTTTTATCAAAGGAGACATGGAGATGTTCCTTAATAATGATTTTTTGAACAGCTGAAATACGTATCTTGAGGATCCTACATCTGCATGATAAGCAACAGTTTTATACTGAGCATTCACGAAGCTCAGAGATCTTCCTACTAAAATAGACACAACAATTCTGTTCAGAATTTTTAATTAAACATTTATAATGTTTGCTTAATTAAGGGAACTGGTGTAAACGTGTAGGTTTTGAATCTCACATTTCCACAAGTGACTACAACCCAAGGGCACACATGCCAAACACAGAGTGGCAATGGGCCTTCCCTTCCTGAATGTGAGACTTAAACACCTTTCCACAAACCCAGTGTGTTCCCTCATCGGGTTCCTGCACGGTGTCTGGAGGTAACAGGGCACACAGCAGACAAGTGCAGCCACGGAGACACAGCTATGAGAACTGCACCGAGGTCTGCTCTAAGCCAAAACCAGCCTGAACATTATTACCCCACCTTGTGGAAAAACTGCAGACATGCAACTGCTGTGTTCCCGAATTCTTCACACAAGGGTTAAGTTCTGCAGACTAAAGAAGTTATTAAAATTAATGAAACTCCTAATTTGTAAACACAGAGGGGGTTGGTTCATGTTTTTTTATCCTGCTATGTTTACAGCCATGCCTCATTACCAGCTGTAAGGAAGTATAAAGGCACACCAGAGAAATGGATTCTGACTCCACAGTACTTTTCCATTTAAAAGGAAATTGTTGTACTTTACATAGCTCTAAGTACAGCTTCCTGTCTATATCAAACTACAGGTTTGTACAAAGTGTTTGGGGTTTAATACATCATAAGGTGGGTGAGTTTTTAAAAAAAGGCTCTAAGTGAAGCATTCCCATACTATTTCATTAGAAAAAAATTAAATATACTCACTTTATTCCTTTCCGAGTTAGCAGCTTTCCTGAAGTAAAGTTGAAAACCTTTTCAAATCGATTTACTTTGTAAGTAGTCATTCTGTGTCACAGAGCAAAAATACAACTGAGGTAAGAAATTGCCATTGGGACTCACCTGACACAGTTGTTTTACAGTTTGCTGACCATTCATGCAGCTTGCTGCTGCATTATCCAGCTCACACACAATCATTGGGGAAACTCACAGGGATGATCTGACACCCCTTGTGTCCTGCAGCCCCTCCCATCAGTGCAAGCACCAGCAGAGTCAGGGCACTTACACTCTTCTGTGCTAACCGGAGTGGAAATCTATTCAGGTGCCTTTCTAAGAAGGACACCCAATACAAGGAAAAGCAGCTTGAAGGATTCCATGTCAGTGCAGAAGGATCAGCTCTGAACAGCCCTCATATGGTCAGAGAGGCATAAACCTGTTTTGTGCACAGGCTTTACTCTAAATTACTAAAACTCTTAGAGAGTTTTAGTAATTTAGAAAATTACTAAAGAGTTTTAGAAAAACTCTTTCTAATTTGATCATGATCAGAAAGTTTCCATATGACCACAAAACATGTCCCTCAGACCCAGCACAGTTACTGTGGACATGCTGACACTTCATTCTTGGCACTTGTGTTCTCCTGTCAGCGACAGGACTTACTCGTAATGAAATCCGATGTCGTGATTCCCAGCGATGACCACCAGCTCCGTAAAAACAGAATGCTTGAACATTTTCTGAAACCTCCTAACATCATCTGCCCAGGCCTGCAGGAAAAAACACAGAAGCAGAAATCAGTGCTGTTCCACAGCATCAAAGGTTTTGTAGTGGGTTTGCATGGCGAGGTTTTGGTACTGGGGGGCTGTAGGGGTGGCATCTGTGGGAGCCTCCCCTGTGTCCTACAGAGCCAATGCCAGCCAGCTCCAAGATGGACCCACTGCTGGCCAAGGCTGATAGTGCCTCTGGGATAACAGAATTAGGAAGGTGGCAAGAAAGGAAACTCTTCAACTGCAGCCAGAGAGAAGAGTGAGAATTTGTGAGAGGAAGAGCCCTGCAGACACCAAGGTCAGTAAAGGAGGAGGGGCTCTTTTGTATTTTCTTTCCCCTCCCCAGCTGAGGAGAGAAGTGACAGGGGAGTTTGTTGGCACCAGGCATCCAGCCAGGGTCAGCTCATCACAAGCATGTAATGGAAGCACAAACTCATATATTTACATTTTGTAAGTTTTATATGAAGGGTAAAACTGCCAAGGTACTTCCAAAAATGAAGGAGAACAACAGCATTTCAACTCCTATCTGAAAGACTAGAAACTTCTACCAACAGGACAACTGTAGCAGTATTAAACAAAGCCTTGCATACCTAGTCTGCTTCCATTTCCTTCAAGAAATCCTCAGTTTTTGAAATAAGAGAGCTGATGATGTCATACCTGAGGTGAGCTCCATTTTCCTTCATCAAAAACATCTCCCAGGATAAAAACAATATCTGGCTGCAGTAACCATAACGCAGTTTGGAAAGATCTCTCCATTTGCCATTCCCTGAAAGGAAAATACAGAACCAGTTATCACTGCCTTACCTGTGGATCCTCAGCTCTGAATACACAGACACAGCCTGGCAATGGGAATGGGAAACTGGCTCTTATACACTGAAATATGAAAATATATTATTAAATTCAAATTAAATACTTAGAAATCAGGTGTAAGGACAGTAGGTGCATCTTACCTGGTGGGTAATTCCATCATAATACAATCAGGACCAAGACATGCAAAAAGTAATACCAGCTTGTTTATTTTTTCATTACAATTCTAATGAATTGCTGTTGAATAGAACAGTGAATTATTGTCCCATTAGCTACTATTAAAAACTCTGAAAACTGGGTAGAGATGATTTTAAAAAATAATTAAAATTAAGAATTAAGAATTACCTTCTTAGCTTATCCAGCCAATGTCCTTTGATTTCACCAAGTAGGTGTGTATCAGCTAAAATTATGGCCTTTAGGACTGAAGCTGAAGTCTCTTTTTCACTCACGTGAGCTCCACCTTTCACGTTTGGCCATCGGCATTGAAATATTACCATATAGTAAATTAAAAACTCACAAAATATTAACACTGAGCTGACAAAGCACATAAGTTTCAGCAGAAAACAGAGCCTCCTTTTCAGAGGGAGATTCTTCACAGTGGTCGAGCTAGAACTCAGCATTGCAGTACCAGCATAAGACAATGGCTCAAGGTGAAAACAGCTTGGGCTACTCAAAGGATCACGTGCTTTTCGTCAGCACAAAATCTCTGTGGAGAAAATACAAAATAAAATATTCATTAAGTCAGCATTCCCTGTGGAAAGCTACCATGCAGGGTAGTGTTAGCTTCTTGTCACCCTGAAAGGCTTGGGAATATGTAATTGACCTAAAGCATAAAGTTCTCCTCCAGGCACACAGATGGGCAGCTGAGCACAGAACTGCAGTTGCTCCCACCAGCACCAAGGAAAGCAGACTACAGCCAGCCAGGATCTTGGTACATGATGCTTTTTTTAGAATTTTACAGTAAAAACACTATGAGTGGGGGGTCAAAGGTGGGTAAAGACAGAGCTTAGCTTGAACAGCAGCTGCAACAAAGAAAAAAAAATCTGTTCGGACCCATATAGAATCACTGAGGTTGCAAAAGAACCCCAAGACTGAGTCCAAGCCTTAACCCAGCACTGCCAAGTCCACCACTAAACTATGTCCCTAGGTGCCACATCCATACATCTTTTAAATACCTGCAGGGGTTGTGATTCCTACACTTACCTGGGCAGCCTGCTCCAATACAGGACAACCCTTCCAGTGAAGAAATTTGTCCTAGTATCCAGTCTAAACCTCCACTGGCAAACTTGTGGCCACTTCCTCTTGTCCCATCACTTACTTGGGAGAACAGACCAACAGCCCCCTGGCTACAGCCTAATTTCAAGTAGTTGTAGAGAGCAATAAGGTCTCCCCTCAGACTCCTTTTCTCCAGGCTAAACAACTGCCAGAGGATATCTTCTGGCACAAGAAGAGAACATGACTACACCAAATCAATAGCATTACCACCTTTAATATGGTGCCTTGTAACCTCCAAGAACCAAGAGCAATTCAGGATCCCAGAACAAGTTTATGGGAGGTTTCCACGAACACAGGCACAGCTACATGGGTAATTAACTAAGGTTGCTTCATTTCTGACACGAGGAAAACAAGAAATATCTAAGCCTCAGAAAAAAAGAAACTTCACTGCAGCTGTAGAGAAACAGTTAATGAGCCCAAATTGGTGAGGTAACTGTATTTACTGCTTTCTGCTACCTTGGATACTCTGTAACCTAACCAGGGAATTTACCCCTCTTGAAACTCTTCTTTTGTGTTTCTTCCACAGCCCTTGGCAGGAACGCTTTTTCAGGATAAGTGCCCACAAGAAAGTATCTCAGCTGAGAGAACAGAGGCGCCAGCTCTTACTCTCCAGTGAAATCCCTCCATTTCCAGGTCCAGCCTCTCAGGGTCTCAGTCTGAAACACTGTAGCATGGTCACAGTAAAGAGACTCCGGGGGACCTAAAGAGAGGCAGCTTCACAGGCTCAGAAACAGCTTCCAGAGAAATCCACAAAATATGGTTCCCCACCCAACTATGGTATTGCAGTTTTGCTTTCTACAATAGAAAAATCCTAATTTAGGACTAATATCCAGGATGTGAGCAATTACTGAGCACAGTATTCAGTGATTAGCAGACCCAGTCTGAATTAGGTAAATCTGACTACAGCTGTAAATATTTGGTACCTTTGAAAATTTATACTCCAAATATCAGGAAAATTGGGACAAAATTACAATACCACACAAAGCTAGTGGATTGTTTCTAAAATCTTGGCCTCAGTTATATGCAGAACACAAAACAAAGCTAAATTGCTTCACTGTCCTGTGAACTAGCCAGTTCGATTTACGTCTCATGGAAAGTGAATACTGACACATGATTATTGTATTATTTTTCCAACCAAAACCTCTATTTGATAATAGCCACTTATTTTCAAACACAAGCTTCCCATATCAGCACTACAAAGTACTTATTTGAGACAAAGAACCATTAGCCTGCACCACGAAACATTTCTAATATGCATTATCAAACAGTAGCATGACTAATACTTAATTGCATGGAATTCAGTTTACCTAAACTTGGTTTAGCAGGAAAGAGCCACTGGCCAAATGTCACAATTCCACAATATGTGGAACTACACATACGATTTACCTGTTTAATACTCGTCTCACCTGCACTTTAACTAGCAAACAAAATAACAACACCTTGCTTGTACATCTCACAAGGAGGCAAGATCAAAGCATATGTATCTGCTAACTGGCACAGCAACAAGGACAAACAGACAGGCAAATTCTTATCCAAAGAATATTATTATCCACAAATTTTATACGGCTTTATCCTGCAAAGCAGGAAGTAGCACTTACTTGAAAGGGCAGACTTTGGTAGTCTGAGACAGTCTCCTCTTCCAACAAAAACAGTATTAATTTGAACAGAAAATGCTAGTAAGTTATTTAACTTGTATTAGCCATGTCCAGAAAATAAATAAATAAATAAATAAATGAAAATCACAGCTTCAAGAGCAAACAGATGCCACCAAGTTAAAAAAGAAGAAACCCACACCAATAGACCAAACCCGCAATCAGTAGAAAATAAAAATATCTTCAAGGCAAAACTGCCATTTCTAAAGGTCACAAGCAGAGATAGATACAATCAATGCCACGGAGCCAGTCACTTCCACATACATTCCTCCTCCCGCGTTTCTGCTGCTAATTGTTACTATTTGGTGAGTTGTGCCGCACATGTGGAAGTTGCCAGAGGTGCCCCATCTGCACCCTACACCACCAGCATTCCTGATAGTGAAAGGAAAAGCGGAAAGGGAAATAAAAAGAGAAAAAACCCACCCTCTTAGAAAGTCAGCGACGCAGATCGAGCTGAAAGACAGCTCCTGCTACTGGCTGAGAGAAATCCCTGCCCACCTCGCTCTGCCACCTGCCAGCCCACGGCTGCTCGCATCCCAGCTCCCATCCCATCCCACCTCCGCTGGGGCTGCACAGCCGCTGCTGCGTGGAGCTGCTGCTCTGCGCCTTGCTGCCGCTCCCCCCCACACGGCTCATTATTCTCATTGGAGTAGATTTCCCCACCAGAAATCTGGGATTAGAGTTGGGAGACCTTAGTTACGAGAAAATACTGAAGGATTCCTCATTGTTTCTCGGTCTGCACGACATTTAAAAATCAGCCTATGTATGAGGACAATCACTGACTTATTTAACTAAGAGACCAAAGTTCAACATGCTGAAAGTGTCACTTTACACCGCAACACTGGGGAGGGAAAGGCTTCAGTGACTGGCGCTGCTTCCTTCTCCAGCATTCATGTTTATTTTACTTATTAGCAAATGTTCCTAACATCTTTGCACTCAAAATTTTCAGTTATAAATGCTATCCTCCTTATTTTCTTCCATCAAGTTTACTGGCAATATAGACTTGTCTCCCTTTTCCATCTCTTGTTCAGAATATTATCCAGTTTTAATTTACAAGTGAGCCAAGAATGAAACAAAGGAAGGCAGTGGTCTATACCCAGAGCAAGCACAAGCAGTTCTGGAGCTTTACCTATCACGTAGTGAATATGCAACTCTGAACACCGCACATGCTTTGAGGCAAATTTCTTTATTAAATTACAACTGCATAAAACTGTCCTAACAAACCAAGAGGGACATAAGAGTCTTAATCCCACTCCTAGTCCTATCCCTCAGGAGTGTCCATGTATTTTTATGAAGCTAAAGAAGCTGTATTAGGTCATAAGCAAGCTAAGTCTTTCTACCCTAAGCAGTTTTCACTCAACTCTCCCATCGCAAAGGCAGAGATTAATACCTTTCAGAAAAATATAGTTCTGTAAATGTAACTATGTTAAATTTTTATGGGATGTCGTTACAAACAAGTTCAGCTTCAAATCTCACAAGGTTCTGCAAGCTACACTTGTAACTGGGAGTTGTCTCTTTTCATTCCCAGATCACCCTCCCTGAAGCAACACAACATTTCTGTCTTGCGGACTGTGACTTTCTGCACTGCCCCTTTCCTTTTCAGCTCTTCAAATACCAGAGTTCCTTGAGTACCTCACCCTTGAATCAAAAAAGAGCTTCTGATTAATTCTTCTTTTGACGATGCAAAATACACTGAATACACTTTCCAATTCTGAACACTAAATCTTTCCTTCATCCACATTTTTTCACTTATTATTGGGATTGAAGAAAAATTCCAAGCAGAGATTTAGCATTTTTCTTTTAGAAAACCCCTCTGCAATAATTTAATTATAGAATTAATTTCTGTTTGCATTAGCACATCCTTAGGGCTGAAATTCACAGATTGACAAATCTACACAGACACTTTGATTTTCTATAGCTTACAGAAAAGGACAAATTAGGAACTTCTGCAAAATAAAACAATTTTATTGTATTCCCATAAACACTCACAACCAGAATGTATTGTGCAAGTATGAAAGAGATGGGTTTGAAACTTAGTTGAAGTTATGCAGATCACAGTTTATTTAAAAATACACAAACCAACAAAAAAATTCAAGGTCATGAAATACAACATTTCCAAGCACTTGTCATATTGAGATCACATTTCTGAATCTATACTACCAAACTGTGGTATCATTTAAGCAATGGTAGGTTTATATGTTGCAGTAAGTATAAAAAATATGTGTAAACTCTACCTGGCATTAAATTACCCAGTAGTTACAAATGTGCTGTAAAAGGAAGTCCATATATCACACTTATTTGTTTCAAGCACTTTTCATACTCATTGTTCAGTTTCACAGATTCCTGTACAGCATGTTTTAGATCTTCTACCTCTTCAAAAAAATCCTAGAAGAACCCAAAAATATTCACCTTAAACTTTTTTTTCAAAGACATTCTCAGTAAGAGCTAGTCAGCAGTTCAGTTATTCCCAAGTTCAAACACACTTTCTATATTTTACCAGTGTATGGCTGAGTTATGCAAACACAGCTGTGGCCAGATACAGCAATCAACTACAACCTTAGGTAATAGTATAATAATTTCTCCCGTGAACACACAAGCAGAGTTCAAGTTATGTTAGAGGCTGGAATACAAACTAGTAATAGGTAAGATTAATTTTAAAAAGGAAAAAATATGGATTTACCAGACAGCTACAAAATGACAGTCCAATATGACAAGGGAATAACGTAACATCCTGATCCTTTGTAAGTGAAGTCAGAAATTGCTGGGAAATATATGGACAGAAGAGTATAATCACCCAAGATTTCCTTTCAGCAATCCTTGAATGTTCTAGCTACCAAAATAACAATGTATTTACCTATAACCACCTACATTTGACATTCTCCTCCCCATTCTTCCAGCATTTTTTAAATTAACAGCTACATACATATAACATACAGCAACTCAAAACTACCTTAAAAAGGGACCACTGATAAAAAGCCACAACCTCAGGTTCATGTATCTCTCTCCTGCAGGATGAAGCTCTCAGCCACACATTGTCCCTGAGTCCCAAACACAGGGATCTAGAACTCACTCTGGCCTAATGTCCTGCAAGTTACACATCCAATGAACTATCACCCTCTTTTACTGTCACCCCTGCAATTAATACCATAATGCTACTTAGTCTGGGAGAAAGGACTGGAAGGCAAGAAAAGAGTTTCTTAAAAAAGACTTGAGGAACAAAATCAGTTTAAACAATTTGTTGATGAAAATAAAACCTTATGTCAGCACAATACACTGAGTCTTCTATAGTTAGGTAAGATCTCATCATCTTGTTACGTAACTTTAAGAATTACCAAATGTTCACATTTTCACTTTTTACACCTATAGATCTAACATAAAATTCAAAGCCTCTGCCCTCCCGAAACTTGGAGTTCTGTCAGAGGCATAACTTTGATATGTTTCAGTTAAAGAGAATATAGTCTTCCTTAGCTGGGCAGCCCTTTAGGACATGAATGTTTCAAGGAGTCATTCATTTCTATCTCTCTCAGAATGCTGTACACTGTTTTTTTTAATGTATTTTACTTGATAACAACATATGTTCAGCCTAAGGAACTTTCAGCTCAGGCAGAAAAGTTAGTTTTTCAAAAATCACCTACTATTATGCTTGTCTTAAAATAAATTACCTTGTCTAATCCAGCTAATTCATTTTTTAGCGCTCTCTTTTCTGCAGACAACTTTCCATTTTCTTTCTTCAGTTTTTTAATCTCCTTCAACAATAGCTCTATATTCGAACGAAAAAATGTAGAGTTCAACGATTACAGTCAACCTCCCCCTCATATGAATCATATTACAGCTAAAGAGCTGCCTACCTTCTGTGATATTAGAAAATTATAGTTCAGCTTCTTAAAGTACCTTTTTCATACAGGTACTGTATTCATACAGTGATTTATTTTTAAGAACTGGCCCAGCATATTCCCAGGTACTATGAAAGATATCAGGATCTGCCAGCTGGATAATCTGAATCTGCCAGATTCTTAGAAGGTGGGATTATTTTACTTTACAATCCACAAAACATACATCATATGCCTTGATTACCTTTTTCTGTCTTATGAGAGGGTCACATCAGCCCTTGCTGATAGCACATTTCCTGAAAATTATACCTACATACTATGATTTCATCTATCTTTTTTCTATTCTTTAAAGTGGAAGAAGATCATACCTTAAATTCTGGATTTACTTATGTGAGGAAGAACGTACTGAAACCAGCACTGTCCTCACTTGTCCAATGTTTTAAGGCTAAAAACAGGTTATTCTGTGTCTCAGTGTCTGAAAACCAAAGACTGGTGCAACAAACATTATTACTAAGACATCTGCACAGATACATCTTACTAGAATAAATATCAGCACTAAATACAGCCATGCACTCTGATTACAATGGACCAGTTTTAGAAAAAGAGAAAACAGCAAACATTTTATCACAAACAAATGCAAGGCGGAATCCCAGATTACAAAAAGTCATTTTCACGTGACAGGTTTTCAAAAATGTAAAGAACATTTTAGATACTGCTGGTTGAAGGAGAAATAGCCTGGAGTGGCCTCTAGATCAGAAATGAAATGCATTCTCTCTGCTGGGTGTACTGGAAAGAACATCATCAGAATTAACTGTACCATTACCTAAATATCTACTGCAACAGGATTCTTTCTTTGCAGAAATGTCCCTGTGAGAAGTTACTCCTCCCTCTGGGGTTTGACTTCGTTTTCCAGAAACAGCACTAGTTTTCCAAGAAAACTTTTTACATTCCAGTTGCTCAATTCTTTGCCTCTGCTCTTGAAGATTATGCTCTAGCTCATTAATTTTAATCTGTCAAGACAATTTTTTTAAATGCATAGAAAAAACACAGTTCATCTGAATACAACTGGAAACATAGCCCAAATGCAAACCTGGAGCTTTCAATTTTAAAAACTACGTTCACCCAAAAGGTCTGAAAGGAGAAAAAAACAAAGCAAAAATGAGGAAATTAGACTGGTCAGCTGCAATGCTTGATCCATGCCTGAAGAGGCAATACCCTCTTGAAGCTTCTAGAACTACTCCTGGCCACACAACCCTACCTTCACTCCAGTTGTGATGCCAGACTCTGCACAGCAGGGCCACAGACCTTGCTACCCAAAAGAAGACTCTCTGTCTTCATTTGGTTTGCCTTCTGCTGAATTTCTGAGAAAAATCAGCTCATGACACATGCAGAAAAATACCTGGGCTGGTGCAAAAGAGGTCACAAGGTGCATATTCAATTGGAAGGAGGGATAGCCGGATGAGTAAAGAAAAAAGCAAGGAAAGGGGAGGGCAGCTTTCTGCTACAGACACACCAGTGACAGAGTTCATTTTTAAAGGGAACTACAGGCTACCCTCCATTATCCCTGTCATGGGAAACTAAGTATAAAAAGAAAAGCATGGTCTCATTTCACAAATGTAAGAATTACTTTTCAGTCTCCCTAAAAGCTTATATTTGGCTGTTTGATACCAGCTCCTACAAATTCTACTTACAGTGAGATTTTTAATTGCTTCACTTTGTTCCTTGTTTATTTTGGTTTCTTTAACATAACGTTTCTGTAGCTCATTATACATCTGAAGTAGTCTAAAACAGAAGAAATGCATAAATTGCTGTAAAACATGAAAGACAACAAAACTTGGCATCATTTATAGTAAAAGTATTAGAGATGCCCCACAGAGACCACTTGGCCTGTAGCTATGCTGCAGAGACTCGTAACAGAAATATTCAAGATGGCAGTGAATGAAATGTGACTGTCAACACAGAAAGAGAAAGCACCAGGAAACAACAGCAAAGCAAGTTAAAAGAATGGTCTGTATGAATGGCAAAGAATCCTTTTTACTCAGCCAGGCTGAGGACCCCATTGTTTTTGTCCAGCACACACAGCCACACTCTGATTAAACCTCAGTGCAAATTACCCTTTGAGGGAAGACAGCAGCAACAGGAGGCTGGCAGTGACTTTGCAGCATGTCACATACATCATTCCTCTCCCCACTAGTACAACAGGAATAGCAAAAGGACAGTCCTAAATGATTTTAAAAAGTTTGTCCAGCAGCAATCAAGAACCCATGATGAGGACACGAGGCAGTTCCCAGCTCTTTGTGTTGCACAAAACATCTCAGTGCTTCCAAGTGTGTGGGTGTGAGGATTTGAGTGAATGAAATCTGTGTGAAAATGAGTGGGTAAAATAAATGTCAAATAAACAGATTAGGGCTGTTAGTTTTCCCTCTAATACCATTGTGCATCAAGTTCTGCTGTACTAATTTCCTATCATATTTCATAGCATTCAGCCAACATACACGAGGCCCAAAATTTAACTGATGGACATGAGCAGACATTTTTCCTATTTTTTTAGGAATTACAATAAGAGCTGCCATTCATAATAAGTCATGACTGCACACCACAAGCAGGATGAACAATACTGTAGCACAGCAGAGCTTTGTGAAAGAACACACAAACAGATGCTAGGAAAAAAGAAAGCTAGGTCAGGTTATCTACATGCAATCTAACACAAGGCAGGTACAGCACTTAATTCAAAGACTAACTTGGACTTCTTCTACATGAGCACCTAACTAGGAACTCAATCTGAGCCCAGAGCCAGTCACCCAGCTTCCTAGTTACATAGCTTGCAAAGAGTCTGGCACACCATAAGGATATTTAAAAAAAAAAAAAANTCAGGTTATCTACATGCAATCTAACACAAGGCAGGTACAGCACTTAATTCAAAGACTAACTTGGACTTCTTCTACATGAGCACCTAACTAGGAACTCAATCTGAGCCCAGAGCCAGTCACCCAGCTTCCTAGTTACATAGCTTGCAAAGAGTCTGGCACACCATAAGGATATTTAAAAAAAAAAAAAAAAAACTGTGTCTTCTATAGCCACCTAAAGGAACTACTAAAAACAGAGCACTTGGTCAAAGAGCAACAGAGATCTTTGTAAGATCCACACTTACGTAAGTGGACAAAAAGCAGCCTTTGGAGGGATAAGCAGCCTAAAATTTTACAGTTTTACGATCAAGTCATAGAGGGATGGAGCAATATTTCACGTAGCTTGCCTAGTTGTTAAAATGTTTCAGAGTATTTTTTCTTAAAGACAAAACTGTAGCTTTTGCATCAGAAAAGCAGTTACAAGAGTTTAATTCTATCACTTACTGGAAAACTACAGTAAGCAGTGGCTCAACTCTAAAATTATTAGACTGAAAAGTAGAAGTAGAGAAGCAATGCTTCTCTAGCTTATTTTGAAAACAGTACCAGCCTATAAATTTTATAAGCACATAACACTGAGCAATATAAAATAAGCTGAGAAAGGTTCCACAAAATAGAAGAAGAAGAAACCACAAAATTTCAGGTTAAAAAATCTACAAAGAAGACCATATGTGTGAGCAGACACATGAAGGAGGTTCCTAGCTCATTGAATTTTTCTCAATGAACTACTTGAGAAAGAAGTCCATCTTGTTCTTTGCTCGGCGCTATTTTCAAGTTTAATCCAAGATTTTGTAGTTATTTTCAAAATGTAAATGATTTCCTATTGTTTTAAAGATTGAAAGCCACTTGCATAACAGCTTTTAAAAAATCAACTGATTTAATCATGAACATTTTCTACACTACGGAGAAGAATAATTCTGTCAAGAAGCAGCTTCCAAGAACTCACCTGACACTCTCACTCTCTAGAACCACACCCTTGCTGTCTCCATCCTTACGCCATAAATGGGTTTCTGTTTGAACCTGAACACTCAATTGAAACAAACACAACATCTTCATAAAATCATATTTCACAAATTTAATTGGATTAAACAAAGCCACTGAAAAAGGCCAAACTTTTCAGTTTGATTTTATGGTAGAGGCTTCCAGGCAGGATCATAAACACACCAAAACTTAAGCCTTGGAAGATTTTTGTGAACTGGTATGCAAATCCTGGCAGGACACTCTCCAAACCACTAGCACTACAGTTTTTCAGGTCCTTAGGCTCTAAATCTTTTAAAGAGCATTGACACTACTCAACATATCTTTATCTTACTACTTTTTGGTGGAAAAATAGTGTAAAAGCCTTTGCAGTCTGACAGAGAGAGCGTATTGGCTAAGCAAGAGTATTGCTTTTTGATATTAAAATTGCTTTTTTCACTACAGTAAATTTTTGTCCCAGATGTCCTTCGCTCCTCTACAGGCCTCCAGTATTTTTCACCCCACCATCCTGTTCACAGATGGTTCCTTAAAGTACACAGACCAGATAATGCCTAGCTCACCTCAAGGACATGAAAATAAAAGTCCTGAAATGCTGCACTTCTTTTGATGCAAAAGAG